>JAVCKZ010094155.1:0-11504 GCA_034780755.1 Lepetodrilus elevatus | reverse complement strand
GAATTCGCCGTTTCATCCAATTTTCGCCGTTTTAGCCATTCGCCGTTTTGGCATGTCGCCGTTTTAGCCAGTACCCCCTACAATGTGTGTATCATGCACGCTCTACGATGACCACTTTTAAAGTTTTTATACCAAATATTTTTAATAAGGAATATTTATTCCACTTTCCATATAAAACCTGATTTATAGTTCTCGTTTCAAATTTGATGAACATAACTTAGAAAACAGGTGATAAACATCCAACACTAGTGGACTATACTGCAAGGTTTACGTATCTGCAATGAATTAAAACGGCACGTCGTGTACTTCTCTATTTTATAATCTTTGAATATTTACACTATTCAATAATATATTGGATACTTATATATCAGACGTAATTTAATGTCGATATTAAATAAATTAATCCCTTGCGTATTGACATCAATATATTATACACAACACAATGCACATGCATCACTAGATCGCGTGGGCGGCTCTTAAGTTCACTGCCATACACATTACGTATACAATTAACATACCAGAATACATTTTTTAAATATTTTTTATTTCAACTAAATGATAAAATACATCGAAAATGAACAATAAAAGGACAACATTCTGATATCAATTAAATACTGTTCAATTGAAACAAGGGACAAGCATTCACTACAGGAATCTATTTTATTCATTAAAAAAATACCTTTTCAATCGTATCAAAACTGATATTTTCAAGTTAGTCAAGAATGCTTTATCAGTTTGGTATCAGTAGAATATCAGACGCCATGTTTGATTGTAGTTGTCATAATATCAATGGCATGATGCTTTTAACGAGAACTTGTTTGGTCATGCAGGGAAGATTTCAAGTCCAATGCTAGTTCCTAGCGGTATTCATAATGTCCTTCCACGATCTGTTGTTCCATGTCATCTTCCGTACATTATAAACAAGTGACATCCGGTTGAGAAAAGTTCACTTTCCTAATATTAGACATTAGGAAGAAACATCTGTCTACTTGGTAAGACGTTCGTATAGGCCTACTGGCTTGGATGCAATCCATGGATGAACATAGCGTGTCTTTCTAATAAACTTAGC
Organism: Lepetodrilus elevatus; assembly: GCA_034780755.1. NCBI lineage: Eukaryota > Metazoa > Mollusca > Gastropoda > Lepetellida > Lepetodrilidae > Lepetodrilus > Lepetodrilus elevatus. Next base: position 10,435 of record JAVCKZ010094155.1, on the reverse strand, counting down.
AACTTTTTCTGCATTATAGGGTCATCAAGGGACAGGGAATACTACAATGATTTAGCTGCTACTCTAAGGTACAATCTCTACAATGCTTTTTACTACCATCGTATTACCTTTCGACATCATGGTCTGTCCAATTTCAAGGGAGATACGGATAAGCGTGACGCGCCACAAACTCGACAAGTATTAGAACGGAAGTAGGGGCTGTGGCTGTTCCTCTTCCTGCTTGCTCTGCTCCCAAGCTTTCCTCCCTCGAGGGCATGATAAGGCCGCCTCTATCTCAATCCCAACATGTTCCAGCTCCCTGTATCGGACCCCTTCCAGTCACTAACGAGCGCCCCCGGGTGACACCAGCTCTGAAAAAAGACATATATTGCAGGCACAATGACCGTCGTTGCAGATAGCAATACTTATCACCGGGCCCGCACTGATTCTCGTAGTGGTAGTGGGTAGCCACATGGGTCCTATCCTCCCTTCAACCGTTGGCCCTATATCTTTGTTATTGCTGTTCTATGCTTCTCAGCGTCTCAATCCATATCCAGAAAAAAAAGTTCGTAGACCTCAATTGGGAATCTGGCGGGCCCAGCCCATACCCGTGCCTGCTCCTCCGAACCATTCCCGTCGAGAAATCAGCCAATGCTGGAGCAAAACGATAAAACCATGGCCCTGGGTCCAAGTTAAAGACAACATTTACGTCACGGCGTTCGGCGTGACGTCACAGATAAAGTAAATCGATTTGCTATTGTTAGGTAAGTCTCCAGTTCGCCTGTGCACGGCTGTATTGATTCTGGCTGAACCGACGTCAGCACCGCGACACGGGACTTCCTCGACATTGATCCGACGTTGTGACGTAGGAATTCTTGATACGTGCTTTCACCCAGAGTGTGGCCGTGACGTCATTCTGTGGCTAAATTTAACCAAGTTGAGGTAAATCTGGATCGAAATTGATTGCTGTGCTATGCTAATGGAAGGCTTCGATAGTTAAGCTACGTCAGTTGAAACCAATTTAAGCCACTGTGGAATCGTATTACTGCCATGAATAGACTCTTTGAATATATACAGTATATATTAAACTTACCGGTATCATGTTACCAAAGCGAATGGAATAAGAAATGAATAAAAGTCATGAAGATGAGTAGCTTCTGGTCGTAATTGTCAATGCGTCAAAGAAGTGATACTTTCTGGCGAATATAATTGACGTTTATTAATTTTCGATGTGGAGTCTAGTGCATCATTTAATGACATTATTGGTATTTCATATTGTGATGATATTAATTACATTTTAACGTATTAAATATCATATCAATTGCACTATGCTTAGCACGTTAGTGATTGGAAAAAGTTAATTATAATTACAGGTATGTAAAAATGGGATTACACTCGAGTTTATCTCTACACTGTTCTAGTAAAGCTAACTACCTCCCTTGCGCATTTATAAATAAATTACCTCATAAGACTGATAACATCCAATAGTAACTTTCTCAACATATTCATCCCTACATTAATCATTTTAATACAGAACACTTAACAAAAGATATAGATATAAATTAAGGCATGTCCACTTGTAATAATACTACATGCATACATATTTCCTATGTCAATGCAAAAGTAAACGATAAATGGCATTATCTGTATGCATTTTATTTTCCAGTTGCAATGTGTCTCAACACAATGTTGTAGACATCTCGTTTAGTGAGGTCAAGTTTAGCAACAAATTTACCAAATAATTTCTACCGGAGTTAATAAGTCATACTGCTAATGAAGATATACCGGCACACGACACTCATATCAGTACAACACTAAAATAATAATTTAATAAAAAGGATTAAAAATATACACATTACACTTTGCACGGTTAATTTTTCTAGTCATCCTATGTGACAAAAACAGCTTAGTACGAGCATTATGTGCATGTTTTCAGATATTTTGAAATCATTGTTTGTAAGTGATTTTAATTTAGTACACTACACTGCATATAACTGGAGCTAGGAAATTGTTTAAACTATGTTTACCTAATGTGTGTCAATTTGCAAAGATTAGGAAATTGTAAAAATAATGATAATCTAAATATGCCCCGGAGGCAAAATAAAAAACGTATTAGGTTCTTAATCTGTCTGGTTTTGTTATTAGATATATATTGTCGATAACCATTGTTCCTCAAAGACAACGACTGCCTCTGATACCAGTAATCCCCTGTGATACATGATCAGAAATAGTCAGAAAGAAAAAGAGAAAATAATTTCAGCCAGAAATGTAGAAAAAAAAATCATTATACTTCTCATTAGGCAACACATTTTTTTCTCTTCTCGTATCTACCTCCGCGCCTAATGCCACGCTCATAAATGCAAATATAAAATAAAACACAAATACACATACTAAACAAAATGGATTTTACGCTGCGGCATAGATATTAAATAATCCGGTCTTTAAAAAATGTATCTTAATCAAAATAAACTAGTATTAATATTATTCGACATCCTTGTTTTGATATGTCAATAAAATAACATTGCATTTGCCTGCTCGGTTTAAATTTGATAAATGAAATCAGAAAATAATACGGGTTGTATTAATCGCAGTTGCGCAACCGTTCAAACAGAAAACAAACACTAACTTACGTATTTTAATATTTCCCAAACATAAACAAATATATATTGATATTAAATTTTCCAAACATAAACAAATATATATTGATATTAACTTATTAAGTGATTTATTAGTTTACTAAATACTATTCTGAAAACAAATGTACGTTTGCGGAGATTTGTGGAACAGCTGTTTATATGAATGGATGAAATGATCTGTACTGCCCATACAGACACCGAAACCAACCGCACGTGCCATCTTCCCCACACGCGCACTGCGCATAGTTGTTACAGAATATAAAATAGTCGGTCTATTTAGACAATTTGCAATTAAATGATTCGCTGAATTATCTTGGGGGCATTTTGGTGTAGAATGTAACCGATATTCCATCTTCAATCTTCCTTTCATAGGAACTAATTATTATTTAAATAGCTGGCATTTATTATCTTGAACAATCTATCATATTAGCGCTGTAGGTCAAAGTAAGAATACAGAATAAAATATTCTTCGCGACATCGACATTTAATTATTTAAAATTATTTTGTTCACAAAATATTTACCCCTCAACAGGCTCACTGTTATTCTGAAATATTCCAATTGGGTAACGTTTCCATTATAGCGTTGATCTATATATTTAGAACACTTGAGTATCCTTTTCACGAACAGTAATTCTCTCTTATTCTCTGGTTCGATTAGTGAATAAACTGGTATCCAGTGAATCGATTCTTTTCACAGTGTAATCACTATTCGCATGGTATTATCCATTACTTCCGCTTGACAACAATCAACTACTCGTAGACATCTACCGGTATTCCTAAACACATAAAGTAACACAAGTGAGATATCCTTAACCAAATGAAAACATAAACACCAAATCGCCATTCTGATAGCTTTATATATACACTGAATCTCAAATGTCGTATATAACCATTTTCAGTGGCATTTGCCGTTTCCAAAGGTCGGAGCGGCAAGAAACGACCGGGGCCTAGTGGAAACCGCCACCTCGCTATATATCCACAATACAGCATTGACATTTTCCCTATCAATGTTTTCAATTAAAGATTCAGAAGTCATCTAGTTGGCATGCATCGGAAGAATGTTAATGGTATTATAAGGGTTTTGGGACATACGAGACTCGATGGTCAAGAGTTGCAGACCAGTGTATCGCCGGTATCTTAGGGGGATGGAAATGTCAGGGTGGTATTTCCAACGTACAGTTCCAGTATGGAATATCTTGATGCACGAGAAGGCCTCGCTAGGTTTCATTTGGCATTCTCAGACTTTTAAAGGTGACAAAATGTCATGAAATGCTGGTGATATTTTGAAGGCTTATATATTTATCATGAACTATAGATATCAGTACAGTCTTAGTACCGGCCACGGAGAGGAAGTGCGGGCTTCATATAGTCTTTGCGGAAGAGGATTTACATAGTACCGTGGATTTTTATCTGGATACACGAATTCGAACCTTCCTGAACAGAATTAATACCGGTGTTAATTTCGCTGTGTTTGCCAATGTGATACTCTTCGATGTCATTGGAGAATCCTTTATAGTTATTGACGTCTAGCCAATTTCAAATAAACATATTAACATCATTGGATATTTTGAGACTCATGGCAACGTCTTCAATGTCAAATATGGCCAGATTGATGTGTTATTGGCATCATCACCGGAGGAAGTTTCCTTACAGAAGAAACACGGATATTACAGTAATACAGCGTAGTTCCTGGATGGAGAAATCTGTACACATTTCCAGAATAAGACATCCATTATGGATAACCTGAGCCAGGTTTGTATGTTCCCTATGCTGAGTAATACATAGAATGGACCAGGTTAAGAATATTCATGTCAATGTAATATATACTGGCATGCAACCTTAATACAAAGTAGCCGTTTATATATTGAACAAATTAAAAAACAATATGTATTAAAATAATATTATTTGCCGAAATAATTTTAACAGTTAGTAAGGCTGTCATTTAAGATTTACAAATTCTGTACATATCATAAAGGTACACATAAAGGTAACATAAAGCTACACATTGTGCATATATGCATGTAACATAATACGATTGAATTCCATTTTCAACAGATACAATATTTTATGCTCTCAATTTAATTAATATTTTTGGGAAGAGTAGTTTAGCCTTGGCATAGGGCAGTAACGTTGCTTTTGCTGGTATAGTTGTATTAGGAAATATAAATGCACGTAATCTATATGTATTTGACCTGAATCAGGGCACGGGCCTATGTTCTACTCGAGTACTGCAACTGGCGTCACAGGGATATATGTATACGCCAATCCAATGAGTCTGTGCTTGTTGTTATAATTCGGATATGCGAGTCGGGCTTCCCCTTTGAGACGAGTCCGATGCTTATAGAAGTAAATATGCTTCAATTGAAAACGTTTCATGAGTTTGAATTACTTCCGGCAGAGGTAGACCACACAAAAATATGACAACTTGGCGATAAAATCAGGGCGAGAAATTAAACAATGTGCGGCCCCGACATGAGATTGTTCAAACTGACGATAAACAAATGTAGTTCTACTCGCTGGCCTCCGAGTCTGTGTTGACTCTTCATACTTTGGTTTCATGTCAGATTGTGAGATTTTCCAGGTGGAACTCTTTTACCTATATCATTTACCGCGATTACTCGACCGTTGTTTAAAATTTCTATGCGATCACGTACTTAGATTCGCATTTGGCGTAGGAATACAGCGGATAGACAAACTGACACGCTCGGTCATTCAGGGCGGGTAACTCTCCCGCGAGAGCGGAAATAGGGGCGATTGTCTCAACTAGTTAACTGACTAATGATCCTCTACTGGAAGCTCCATCTAGGGAGTCGTGAACGATTATCCTGCCTAATTTCGACAATCAAATCGTAAATAATTAATTGTAAACTGGTACATTTGTCATTATTCCATATGTTATTTTCACCCTTGGCATTTGTGATGGAAAATTGCCCTATTCGCTGTCGTAGTACAAAGTTGGAACGGAGTTTGAGCGCTTTGTAAAGAGACGATGTTGAAATGTCACCGAGCGTTCAGGGACTTAGCCAATTCATCATGCTTTAAAACTCCCAACTGATAAGCTCGTACGTTACGCATTTGAGATACGCGCTTGTCACAAACGACTGTTTAATTCATACCAGTCGAAGTACTAGCATACATGTCTATTCTTTGGAAGAGCATGCTCGTTTATGATTTTTAAAAAGTATTATTTATTATTAGTATTGTTATATTTAAAATAATGTTACCACATACCTACTCCAGTATGCATACCCGACGAAGAACAATTAAGAAATAGAGATAAACTATCTCTGTATCTGTATCGTCCAAGGAAAAGTACACGATTGTCGATGTGGTTATCTGTTTGTTCTACTGAAATTGTAGATGGGTAGATATAGATATGCATAGGTAAAAATAGGAATATTATCGTCTCTGAGTCTTAGAAACATTCCGTTGTTGAACACTGAAGCCGAAACATGCATTATTGAAAAGCAGTTCTCAATATCTAAGATTTTATCCAACTAACATGGGGAATATATTCCGTGTAGAATGTTAATTGTAAACCCTCAAGGAGAATATGCGAACATATATCATACGTAGCGATTCATAAACATTTAAACATGCAACCATTTTCCTATGGTACTATAATAAATGTAATTTATTAAAATTAATAAAGCTGCTGGTTTCACAATGATTTCCGTGAATGATACATTTACTTAATATGTTCAAGTAAATGTTGGGGGAAAATACAAAAACAACTGTACAATATTAATACTAAATGTAAAAACAAAACAAAAAACATTTTAGAAACATTTAAAATTAGTATTCACAAGGCCAAACGATATCATTCCAAAGTGCAAGTTATTGTAAGTTAACACCGAATATTTCACACATTTAATGAAAGAAAAATACTATATTGATGGGAATATAATTATAAGAATGCATATTGAGAATCTGGAAACTATTATATGATGATCATAAGTTTAACATCCCATGGAACTTTCAGAAAAATTACTGCACCCGAAGCGCTGACAAATTGAAACAGAGGAATTAGTGTTAAATTTCACCACAACGATATTGACTACAGGAATAACAAAGGCCCGTCCTGTGCGCTGATTGGTTGAAATCTATAATCAGGACAGACTAGAGTTTTGCAAACTATTTAACAAAGTTCGGTGCAAAATGAAATATAGAGCGCTATTGTCAACATTTTCTTCATACAATCCGACACATGCTGCTAACCAAGGTAGGAATTGATAGATTATAACTTGTTTGTATTCCAACATGTATGTGCATCTTGCATATATCAAGAACGCTGTACATCCAACCCTAGCGTAACGGGCAGCATATGTTCGGAGTCAGATAGAAATATTGTCGAAGTTAGATGATCTTCATGTATCATAGACATTGTATACCATAAGCTTCCATAGTTTTAATTAGTTATTATTTTTTCCAAAACGTACATCAGTTTCATATATTTGACGAAGGTGTTTAACCCTTTAATATACCTACGATCAGCAGGTGATCCAATACAGCATGTATTCCCTGTATTGAGTGATGACGCATACGCGGATGTATAGAATAATGGCATGACGTTCTTCTTGTGATATACTTTAAAACTATACTATAATCATTTCAATATTCCGGTTAATATTGACGTATTAATTTATAAGGCTGTGTCGTCCCTTTTTCAAAAACACGTCACGAACGATGTGTCATATATCTGTATCATTCGTACATTGTTCGCAAAGCTGTCATGATTTTTCACAGTTTGACCAGTCTTACGTTATGCTATCCTAGCTATAAAAGACGATGCTCTGTAGATTCAGTATTACTTCTCATTGAAAGTCGCCACGAATACATATTCCACTCTGTAAGTACTTATAACATTTATTTTGCTATAGCAGGGATTTTCCATAACGCTGTGTGCTAATCCTAGCTTTGTTCAAGTATTATTGAAACGGATTTTCTTAAGTATTAGACATTTATTATTAAGCCTTTAACATTACTATAATTTAATATCATGTAATAAGTATAATATTAGGTTAATATAGATATAAACTGAATAATGTTGATGCCGATATATTTCGTTCATGCCTTTTCTTCGCTAGATTTAGGCCTGAAATAGTTTGTAAGCAGTTCAAACTATAACTAATTATTTCACACTAAAGTCAGTCCCGTATCATGCTTGCAATTAAATACTCATCGAATTATTTTCGCCCTCATCTTCTCGTATTTATATTTGGTTTTGACACGTCTGTTATAATTTATTTCCCGCATGTATGTTAAAGACTAGTTTAATTATTTATTGGATTTTAATCCATATCTGCTGGCATGTGGTAAATATTTCGTGTATACCAAATATTATCGTTTTGGCTGAAATTATTTTATCTCGGTCGATGTTCAGTAGTTTCAGATTATAACGTGTCGGGTAGTAATATATATTACGAAATAGGAAACAATATTTAATTTATATACATGTACACTTTATTATTCGTCTTCCTCAACAATTATATGCCCTTGAATTTGCGTAACGTGAATTGTTGTTTACTGTAGTATATATAAACATTGTTAGATATGTTTTAAACTGTTTTAGCGTAATTTAGTTAAACAGTATTTCAGAAATATTATTTTCTATGGAAGGTCTTCAAAATATATTTTATATAGTATGTCTAGAAATAATAGTTTATATTACAGGTCTACAAAATATAATTTATTATAGACATACAAACTACACAACTTGTATTTTCTATCGTAGACCTACAAACTATGTTTAATATTACAGGTCTGGAAACCATATATTATTTTTCAGGTCTATAAACGATATGTTCTATTGTAGACCAACAAACCACATTTCAGGTATAGAAACGATATTTTATTTTGCAGGTCTACACGTATATTTTTCTATGGCAAGTCTACAACGCTCTTGTTCTCTTGCAGGTCTCTCGACGGAGGTGTCTCGAGCCACGCCCCCTATAGCAGCGCCCACACCTGTGTCGACTTCCCTAGAACTCCCAGCCCTCCACACTCTCCGAGATTCAACCCCCGGGACGACTCCCTCAGCCAGTCTTGATAAACCAATGTTGCTCCTACAGTCTCAGGTCAGTTCCGGATTTTAATATCATCTATTGACCACGGTACTTCCCGGATATCCGGGGGACGGTGGACTTTAAAAATTAGTTATATTTTTTTTTAGGTATACAGGGGCGCCACTCTGTTTAGTGAACTGGGAAGATAATATACTAAACGCGTTTAATTCAAATCATGTGTGATCTTAGTAGATTTAATATTAGTCCGGCAAAGTATATCGTACAAGGAAATGACGTTTTTCTTTTCAATTTACACAGTTAGACATACTTAAAAAGTTAGTTTTATTTAACGCAATTTGCTATCTGAACATCCATGTGGAAGTTTTTAACAGTATAAATTTCTAATACATATTGTATTTATTATACTATTTTAAATTTGTCAAGTAGTTATAAAGGAGTGCCGCCTGATACAACAACATATGCGTTCTGTACTATTTATGGTCTTTGAATGTGTGAAGCATTTTTTTTGGATTAATTCTAAAAGAATAAACACATTCATTTCCTCCCATAACAATTTGTTTTAGAAAATATCAAATCGGATATTCTTTCGTTAATTATTTTTGTTTATATCAGTTAAATTAAACTCGTCTATTCGTTCAACATTCCAAATAATATTTACAAGTTCCTTAATTATTAAAAATGCATTAAGTTATTATTGCAATACATAGATCTTGACTATTTGCATTGCTAAATAATGTATAAATGTACTTAATAATTATCCGTACATCTTGAGGTACTTTCTCTGCTATCGTTCACTGAATAAATAATCGTGTTTGCATGCGTTATTCAACAAACACCTATCCCATGTCTGTATTTGAGTGTCAATTTACCGAGTCTTATACGATGTAGCGGTGCGTCCAATCTTCACCACGACAGTTGCCAGCGTTGTTCACTGCGATTGTGCTTGTAATTTAGCATGTCACTGGCTGTGATTCACTCCGTTAGTTTCCTATCTCCTATTCTAATGAGCCCTCTATTATCATTCATGGGTTTTGTGGCTCTACAGTCGAACGATTCAGAATGGATTAATTGCGGTTAGCTCCTTTCACACAACAAACCCAGACTTTTGCTATATTTAAATTGTTCCGATTAGACGTGTGCCTTGGCTGACCCCAATCATAACTCGCAGCATCGCAGCACGTGTCACACGTGTTTATCTGTCTCAGGACAAGACGCCTCGTTTGATTGGTCGATATTAACAGATTGACCACATGTCATGGATACCCGTCCAATCACCTCTAACGTTGGTGTTGACTATTTTTACATCTATTGCGTTAACTGATACCTCGATTGAACTATGCTTGTGCTATTCTTCAACATATGGTGCGAAATTATGAAGAAACAATTATGATCCAAGTCATTGGTCTAGAACTTTTCTATCAAGCCTTTACCGCCGTTGGCATCGCCAAGTTCATCAAGAAGTTAAAGTGTGCGCTTCTATAATGAATTTTTCGGTACAGAATTTCCTTAGCAGTCGGATGTGATTGTAGCTTTGTCCCGTAGGCAGTATGGCGAATCAAAACACTGATCACGATTCACGACACTATTTCGGTCTGTTTCCGAACAAATTGTCGTCTAGAACAATATGTGTACTGCACATCTTTACACAACTAATTAGTTTAGATTAAACCGAGTTTGTGATAATACAGCAAAACAGAAGTATAATTCCATTTCGTTAACACATGAAAGTATAGCAATAACCATATACATTTGTTTGTTGGCGATTGTTTTCACTTTTCGGGGGGGGGGGGGGGG
>JAVCKZ010094144.1:0-11504 GCA_034780755.1 Lepetodrilus elevatus | reverse complement strand
AGAGAGAGAGAGAGAGAGAGAGAGAGAGAGAGAGAGAGAGAGAGAGAGAGAGAGAGAGAGAGAGAGAGATACTCTTACAACTGAAGGAACAGCACTATAGTCAACAGCATGATGTCAAAATATATATTATTATGATTTTGTATTTCTATTTTAAACATTGTATTGATAGGAATGATAAATCTGAAGTCTACTTCATTTCACAATTTTGTAATAAAAATGTCAGTATTTACAACTTTAAGATATTATCATCTGCATATTTGGCAAGAACGATTACTGTACAGTACTGAAGATTAACCCAGAAAGGATCTATGTCAGTAACAGCCAAAGGTTCCGGGTTCAAATCCCATCCAGTCACGTGGTGCCCAGAATAAATACCTGCGCTTGTTTTGCCTTGCCCGGCAAGGTGTGCCGTGTGCCAGACTACTTGGGCGTTTTCGATTATATTATCCTCGTTGTCGGATAAATTCATAACGTCACCACACACTCTGACAACGATCCGCAGTGTTCTATTTAGAAATCCTCGTGCTCCGAGTACTCCGACAACAAAATCGAAAACACCCTTATTTATGCGTGCGCAAAGCGGCGTACACCGACAGAGTAATCGAGCAGTCCTAATGTTCACGAAAGTTATCTAGTTTTCCGAGGCGATCATGATAGGATGCGCTGTCTGTACTCCATGACAATACAGATAGTCTTGGCCTTTCAGTACCAACCGGTACTCACAGACCTCCTGCAACATTAAAGGTACGGTCAAACCTAGCGCGGGAAACGCAGATGTTCCCGCTGCGTTTTACACGCACAGATCACTTCTTATGAAAATGCACGAACTGTCCACACCTAAAGCTGGATTCATACTTTTAACGGCGTAACACGGCGCAACTCGCTTGCACACGTTTACCGGTGCAGCAGTCACCAAACACTCTAGATTGAGCTTCCTTTGGGAGTGTTTTTGGGATGCTACACCGGTAAGCGTGTGCTAACGTGTTGCGCCGTAAAGGCACCGTTAAAAGTATGAATCCAGCTTTACGTGTACATGAAGATTGTGATGGCGAGTGTAATTTGTTCTGAATGCACGTGCCAAGACGAAACGTGTACGGATAACACGTGAGAATGCAAGTGCTGATATCCATAGAGGCACGGAAATATTGTGATGTTCTGAATACAAACGTTACTATTCACATATGCACCTGTTCACCGTGCAGTATGCTGTATCAGTCTTCAAGCGATATCTAGCCTTTTTAACATGAACACGCCTTTCAGAATCTTTCAGATTGCGTAACTTGGCAACATAGTTCCACACATTTGTAACAATTTATATATAAATCTAGCATTATAGAACTTGCTTCGCACCTCGACTATTATCTGAGTCTGTCGACGACGAGAAACCGTCTCCTCGGTCATTAACTATATAATATATGGCTGTTCTCGTCTCTTGCAGACAACCACCATGAATATCTTCGTCGTCCTCTCCGCGGTACTGTGTCTCTCCGCCGCCGACTTCTCTCTGGACAGATCCTATGACACCCTGGTGGATCTGGCGCGTCTGTACCGGATGCAGAACCTGGATGAGTTCCAGCTTGCTAGGGACGACATCGACAGCCGCAGCGGCGCAGACTGGGTTGCGCCTTATGGTGATGCCATGTACAAAGACCCACAGTTCGGAGGCACCCATCTGCGAGACCAAGAACATATTGAACAGAGCTCGCTGTATGGAGCTCAGGCTATTTCCGGTGAGAATGGATCATTGCTGTGCTCACTGAGATTTAATGTATTAATTTGTCACAGTAAAGAAAAACATATTTGGTGTTCTATTAGGTTTCCGAGCATAGGTGTCCGGGATAGAACATCTAACGTGGATGCTCAAAAATAAGCTATGACACCCGAGGTGAAAGTGTCCTGCCAAAATCCTGTCTGATCCTGTTGGAGAAATAACACCTATTTATTTTTGGAAGTGTAGCTTTATAGGAGTGACATAATTTTGGTTTTGAGCGAGCTTTGCACGAGGGCATACATCTGATATGAAATGGAAGCGAGGTTAGTATCCTATTTCTTACCCAAAGTGTGTACAATTACTAAATAGACCTAGCATCAGGCTTTTGATCAAAGGTAATCAGATTCTAAGCTGAGGAAAGGTGTAACCTCCAAAATTAGTTATACAACATGTGTTTATTAGTCCAATATTTGAGCGACTATGCACAACAGTTTCACAGTGTTTATATACATTGCATTCCAATCTTTCTTGTTGAAACTGGCCCAAGTACCACAGTAACAAAAATATAATAAGTATAGAGTCCTGTTCCAAGATCCTAACAGAATGAGACAGGATTCTGGCAGAACACTTTCACCTCGGGTTTTCTGGTAATATATTGCATATGATGCTTCTTTCAATTCATGTTCAGATTGTATACACTAGTGAAAGGTCAATTGGTTGTCCTCATTTACAGGTGGAGCCAACGGAAACAAGCCTAAGCCTAACAAGCCTCTCCCAGCCTACTGCAACCCACCTAACCCCTGCCCTATTGGATACAATGGTAAGTTGTGTATACGTTAGGTTTATACAGCCAGCTAGCTTCCCTACCCTGGATAACCAATGGGATGCTATTCTACTTTGTTATATAACCGTGGAATAGTACTGGCCATTGTGTTTGATACGACATTTTTTCTTGGAGCGTATTCGTTTCAAACGGTCGACCAACCTTAGAGTGATTAAAATAGCCAATGACCACTCATGATGATACGAGTACCATCATCGGCTAATTTCATCACACGACCGTTACCCTAGAGTAGGTCGAGTGTTGAATCGAATACGCTCTTGGATATCATTATACCTTCCCTACATGTTCTGATACACAATTCATAATTATAAATATCCCACACAATCCTATTCCCAATGTCCCCGGTGGAATGACCTTCCTACTCGCACGGGATGTCGCCCGGGTGTCTTAGCACCATTCTAATTATCACCATCCGCGGTGTAAATGTCCACTTCCTGCACACTCCGGATGTCGCCCGGGTGTCTTAGTAACATTCTAATTATCACCATACCCGCGGTTAAACGTCCACTTCGTGCATGCACCAGAGGCTTGTTCAGGAGGGCGCGAACCCGCGAGTACACACGTGAAATCGCCTTAGCAACCTTCATCCTTCATATGTGACGTCACGCGATAACTCGCGTAAACTCATCCTTGTGAATAGGCCTCAGATGTCGCCCCGGTGACTTGATATTAACATTCGAGTCTTATGTTCTTGTGGGTTTTTTCTTTGCAGCCCGTGACAACAACTGTGTGGAGGAATTCACCAACTCGGCCGAGCACAACCGCGAGCTCATGGCCAAACAGGACTGCCCCTGCGACACCGAGCACATGTTCGAGTGCCCCGAGGGAAGGGGCACCGTTAGCAGCAAGTCCCAGGGTGACAGCGCCGCCATTAAACAGGTCATGGAAGAACTCAGCAACTTGGGTGAAGGGTCTAACGTGAGTTCTGTAAATACTCCGCGGTATATGATGTGTTAACGCAACATAGTGCAATAACTTTATATTTATTGCATGGGTGAATAACACCTATGTTATGTTATAAACTTACTTATTTAACTTTAATATTTCTTTGTTCACAGAATCCATACTTGGGAGAAAGCAAACGCGAGTCATTGGTTGCAAAGAAATCCCCCGAATACAGCAGGAACAAACGGGTAGGTTTTCAGTAGCTGCATAACTGTAGCTATAAGATATTAAGATGCCCCGTTTACTATTTTTCTATCTATTCTGGCACAATAGATAGCAAAATAGTAAACGGGGCATCTTATATCTACAGTTCTGCAGCTAGGTTTTCAGTAGAATTTTATATACCAGTATATAATTTCAGTTAATGCGCCATTTCAAAAACTGGGAAGACATGTATTACATTGAAAAAAATACAGTGTCAATGTATTCCTACTTTGAATGTTTCCGTTACCGACATTGGCTGGAATATTAATAACACAACTGTGTTTTCCCCATAAAATTAAATCCGAATGCGCTCCTACAGCTGAAACATCGAAGTGTCAGGTATGGATTCCATAGCAATGCGGAAACATATCCTGTGGATTACACACAGATAATTTGACATTATATTCTCCTCAACTCCTAATTATCCTCAGTTAATATAGTTGTCTTCAGTGTATAAATGTGTCTCTCTACTGTTTCAGTCGACCATCGAGACGATCCATTACAACCCTCAATTCCGCGGAGAGTTGAAACGTGTCGCCAGCAAAAAGTCACCTCAAGATTGGAGTCGCCACCAATAAATGAAGCGGCAGTATAATATCCAGCGGTTGTGTTTCCAGATTTTAATTACTGTTATTAATTAATTACAAGCATTGCTGGCAAAGAATTGCACACATGATATAATTAGCATGTGCATATCGACTCCCTACCCGACAATTCTGGCATACGGGAACATAGTTTCCGTTACCATGATTACACGGACTGTGCATATTTTCGACGAATTTCAACAGAATCCCCTGTTATGACATCCATCGTACAAAAATAATTTCTATCCTCAATACATTTAATAATGACGCAAGTCTGTAGTCAATCTACGTATACATTCCTATAGCATTACGTTTGCAATTCCAACATTGCAACAAGAGGAATTGGTTGAATTGACGTCGATCATACCACAGTAGTGCAGTCCAGTATAGCGCAGGTGTGTGCAGTCCAAATAGCACAGTGTGCAGTCCATAACATGTCACGTGCGGTACTTTGCCAGCAATGTAGTCGTGTTCAGATTGTGTAGACTATCGGTGTGATATCCCCCAAGGCTGGGCAAAGTGCAATACAGTATATAACGTTCGCCTTGAAACTTGTGATGGAATGCTGAGTTAAAACACAACATCCGCTCAAGACCGGAAGTGATGTACATGCAAGTTGATAATTACAGAGTCACCATCCAGTTCTGGATCGACGCTATCGTCTATGTGTATATGTAACATGTGGACACGCTCGACATGCGGGTTTGGCTCCGTGATATATCAATTATTAAAACAAGTAAAAGTTATACCCACACTTTCCGAGGTGTATCGGTCAATATCCCTACAGTTTTGGTCGTGGGGCCACCAAGTCGCCACGATATACAGTTGGGGCGAGGTTGGGAGTCACTTGACTTTCATGCCTTAGTCATAACCAGATAAACAAATCATCTTATCTTCAGTCAGCTATCTGGTCCCGTGGTACTGACGCTTGCATCATGGTCTGTTTTGACTGCCTCGATCCCAGGTTCGAGCACATGTATTTCATTAATTTCAGGATACATGAAATACATTATGTACAACACAGTCAAGGAAAAGTGTGGGCTTATTTCTGATATACCTACACTTAAAGTCACTTTCTCCGAAAAATTGTAGGTAAATCTGGTAAAACAAAAGAAACCATGGCAACGAGACCGGAAGAGGGGTATAACGTTTATTACACGGGGAACCAGAGGGTGTCAGTGACAATAAAACCCCATTTCCAGATGGCGCACGTGCGCACCACTTCCGGTTTTCCCCATTTGCAGATGGCGCACGTGCGCACCACTTCCGGTTTTGAGCATAAGTCATTTTCTCTCAGCTGTGATGAAAATGTATTATATTATACATATAATTGTGTTCAAATAAATACATGCAATGAATGCTTCTCCCAAATGTGGACTTCCGTGACTAAATTAAACAGTGAAAGTACCCTCTCACATGTTCATGAGACCTACTTTCACTATTGAATAACAATATTTGATAATTATTATATTGCTACTTTCACTATTGAATAACAATATTTGATAATTATGATATTGCTTCAACCACAGCAATGTTGGAACGAAACGTCTTTGATCCGTCTAGTTATACGGTTATGGAATGAGAAGCGAGCCAAAGGTTATGATTGTTTGTATCGTTCGTTATGTTTTCAATGTCGTCTGTGCGTCAATTTACCTTCACTCTCTTTACACTAGCAGCTTTAGATCTGATGCTTTGAGCACGAATCAAACCCACCCCATAATTGTACTCTTCCCCTTTTCATAACCCACTGTGGTCATGTGCCGTCAAACAATAGTCAGTCTCCGTTAACCTTTGAAAATCATGATTCAATTTTAGTTTTTTTGTGTATTTATTTAAGACATATGCACGCATCGTTAGTTTACTTTCAGCGTCTCAACGTCAAAATAAAATATCTTTACATTTATTCCCAGTACGGAAAGTTCCGCTGAGTACATGCATGACCACAGTTTATCATGAAACATAGTTTACCAATTTAACACGTCGTTAACGTCACTAAACCATTCTTCACCAGTATTATGACAATCGATATCATTAACAATCGACCCACCGGTACCTTTGACCTTGTTCAGTTAGCATATGTACATACTGTATCCCAGTATAATGCTATTCTGGCCCCACTGGTATTCCATTGATATTCGTCTTCACTCGCGGCACTATTACTTACAGCGGTCTGCTCTATAATATCCCACCTATCCTTCTGATCTCACCGTGTAACATATAACAGTGTCGTATTGTGCTGTGTTGTCATTGGTCGAAATAAATATTTTCCCCAAATTGCAGTTCGAGTTTTGAATAATAGTTCGGGGTATATATTCTAGCTTGGGAGAATGCGAGTATTATAGCCTAGTATTCGTTCCTAACACACACTGAAACACAGGCTGAACAACTTGTGTCATACCAGGAGAGGATGGGTACCTGGATTCTGGAAGGATGACATAGGCATGCACATTACAACCGTCTAGCGACTTGAATGACAACGGGTTGTATACTACCAAGGGAGTTGAGAAGGACAATGCGAGCACACTGAAACTTTCAAACCCACTCGCGACAACTTCCGATGGCTAGCCCTTGCCTACATACTTTATGTTCCCTGTGATATTTTGCAAATAATTAGTTACATTAACGTTTCCAAAATGGCCGCCAAATACACTATGACCGCCAAGAATTCAATATATAGAATCATCCATGTTCATACATGGATGTCAACAACAAACACGTATCATTAAAGAAGCATGATCGATTAATTATTTTACAATCAATTATACTAATTCAAAATTCAAGATGGCCGCCACAATTTAATGCATTTTAAACATATATTTACATAATATAAGTTGTCGACCGGTCTCGAGAGGTATACGGGTTGATGTACCGTCTATGTGGGTTTATGTACCCAGAGCCCGCAATAACATTTAGGTTCCTTATTTATGTTGCGTTAACGCACGCTTGCTGCTTCACATGCATGTGACAGGTACCAGTCTATATGATCGTGTCTCTGCACGGACTGCACGGACTTTCGTTCAGAGAGAAACTTGGATGGAAATGTACACACGGTGGATTCGTCCAGTGTTTCAACTGCTGAAAGTCGATAATATAGTTTTTCTAGAGTTATGTGAAAAATAGAATCTAACATTCGTGTTCATTTAATACTGAATGTATTAAACTCGTCGGTAAAAGTGATATTGTGCTCGGCAAAGCCTCGCACAATATCAATGTTACCAACTTGTTTAATAAATTCAGTATTAAATGACCACTCATGTTAGATCCTCTATATACGTCCACACATAGAACGCGACCATACTTTATGAGTGGGGTTGTCATTGTTCGTAGATCCCGGAAGTTTTACGAATAAATATTATTTAAACAACAAAACATTTTTCATCAATCTGCTTTTCGTGGGAGGATAACCCCGTGCAAATATGTACTACTACGATAGTCATCGGACACAGATGTTACAGGGAAATCAAGACTGGCATCGATATGCATATTTAACCAACCAGAAATATTTTCAGGGTTGTCCTCCCTTTATAACCGTCACTAAGAAAGCACTGAAAATAATGTCGAAAACGGCCATCAACATGTTCGTCAATGTTGTCAATTATTAGTCCTATTTCGGTATCACAACTTTAAATTCGTTCACTCATGATATCCATATTCTCGATTTTATTAATAGGAATTGGAGAAACAGCAGGCCAGGAACCGGGAGCTGGAAGTAGAAGTGCGCAAACTCAGACACGAGAAGTACGACCTCCAGACCGCGTATGACAGTCACGTGACTTCCGGTCTGTGCAGCTTTGTCAAGCCAGATGACGATCAAACTCTTCCGTCATGCGCATTCGCCGACTTCAGTTTTATTGGAGATGCTCTGAACCTTCCTGAAGATTAGCTATATATACTATACTCAGTAATATATATTAAGGGTTGTAAGGAAGTTTTCTGTCAACTTCCAGAACTCAACTTGAGGAAGTTGATGATATTCTGCTTCCAATGCGTCTGCAAGATCTTACAGAGTACCTGGAGCCTGGTCTGTAGATCTTTTAAAGTTCTACGTTGTTAAAATAATAATTTATAAGCTACATTTATATATCGTAATATGCTAGTGGCCTTTAATTAATTTTGTTAAGTGTATCTATGTTGAGATATTGAGATCTGATTTAACTGTTAGCTACATGAATTGTAAGTTGAATTCTAGTAATAATACAGATTTTTCTCAAATTCCTCATTAGATTTTAATCATATTTTTAATTAGAACCAACGTAGACGCTTTTATGTATACTAACTATCAGCGAAATGTAGGCACGAATTTGAGTTCCGTTTTCCAAATACATTTTATTTTAAAGTTGAATTATTCATAGGAACTTTATCAAACATTTCAGAGACACTTTCAAGGATGGTTTCACGGAAACGTTAACAAATATGTCCTCAATTCCTTTGCAAGGAATCTACATCCAAGTTGTACTGATACTGTACATTTCTATCTTGTACATTTACAGATATTTTCACTTTTAATTTCACCGACAGTGTCAAGTATTATTTCATGGCATACTGTTATCCTTTCAAATGAATTTTAACCGATCCTTTCAAGCAAACGTTCTCAGAAAATTCAAATACACTTTCACGAAAATGTCCACACAATAGTTTCACATTGTAATTATTAATGAATGATAAATAATACGTGTGACGTTTACTGGGGCATTCCACTGTTTTATCTATATAGAAATATATTATTAATGAATTCGTAAACTAGGGGAAAATGACTAATACTAGCCTAGTTATCTACATATAACTAATGGGTGGTGGACATATTTTATTGAATATGATTGTAACAAAAATACATATTATATAACATAATTATATAAACAATTTTAAAATATATATTAACTACTACAATTAGAATCCAGCTTGTCACGTAATCCATAAGAAATCCACACATAATCTATGCAACAATGAATGTGATTATCAGAGAAGTGTGTCTAGTCAATTGCGTATTTGTCATTTCTGATTAATAAAGCAATATATCCACGAGCACTAGCAGTGTGAGACAAGGCGGGTGGTAGTATTATTGGGTGTGTGGTGTAGGGGTGGGTTGGCAAACCCGCTTTCAAGATTATTTCACTCATATCACGGTCTGTCAGTTTAAGGCAGGAGGAACCCCGCAATAACCACATTCGTAGAGCGTTCATCTTCGGAGGAAAGGGCCCGACTGATCTGTTTTTGTACATTTATATAATTATTTAAAATATGTTCAACATTGTTGATCAACTTTGCTAATATAGCATACCATACACACGTCTTTATGTAAAACCCTCCGCCTATTGTATATACATTCTATTAATTTTGTACCTCAATTGCTATAGGTAAATTGCAGACTATACCGTATCATCATTGGTCCATATGTACCATCCGGCGCTCGCAGGTTTACTGCAACATTCAGCTCTGTGGATATTTCGGGATTCCTCCTGCCTTTAAGGTCCATACATTTCCATAAGAAGTGATCGGTGTGCGGGAAACTCAGCGGAAGCCGCTGCGTTTCCCGCGCTAGGTTTGACCGCACCTTTAAACTGACAGACCGTGATATGAGTGAAATAATCTTGAAAGCGGGTATACCACCCCATCCCCACCCCTACACACCCAATAATACTACGAGCTAGTAATATGAATGCATCGGTAAATTAAAGGCATACTATCACAGATGGTTGACCGGGATAGTGATCTAGCACGGTTTTAACTGAAAATAAATGCATTTGTTTTGACTACACAAGTACTTTATACAACCAGTTACTTATTCCACATATCTCACTACTTATCAACATTTAATATTTGATTAACATTTATTAAATAGCAACGATTCGCACATAAATTGCGTCAGTGGTCGTTACTTTAACCGTGTTCACTGAGTTGAGTTATCTCCCTTATGTCAACAAACCAGAGGAAATGTGAGATTGCACGTATATTATACGGGTTGTACCAGGAAGTGTAAACTGCAATGGAATTTTACATATCCTACAGCGGTAAAAATATATTTGGAGTTTATGTGTATGCTAAGAGCATGTACTCTGCTGCATTTCTAACTCCAATTCGGTCCAAAACGACAACTTAATCTGTGTTATTATGCCTTTAATTCATATATTGAATTGCTGATGTCTCAAAGTGTATATATATGGATTTCAGCTTAGAAATATGATACCCAGCGTCGTCATAGTATACCTTTGTAGGGCCAGACGCCTTTGTAATGGTTTGTGCTAATAATGTTTTTCTTTCTGTCTGCTGTAACTTGAAATTACTTGGAAGAAACAGTAACCACACCTAGTCACTGTATTCGGTGTTCATTTCTATAGTAATGTATTGTTTTAGTTTGTTCAGATTGATTAATTATAACACTTAGAATTTTAACATTATTGTATTAAAATTCGACGCGTAGATTGTTCCCAGCTGGCTTATACATAAGCTAAAGTGTTTCTTTTTAACAATATTGTCCCATACTATATGTATTACAATTATATGTTGCAATAATAATAAATAAGTAAAACCGTTGAATTGTAATGTTTATCGTGTTCTAAGAAACATGTATAATAAATATAAATCGTGTCTACTATTGTTTTTTCTTTCTTTTTCGATTTAATTTCTTTTGTCGGACGTCGACAGATTTTATTCATGTGAATCTTTGAAAAACTTTAAGCGTCGTTAGACTTGCAGTGAATACATGTATATGAAGGCTACTTTATCCCATGTTTGTGATAATTTGCATTTATCACGAATCTACAGTAAACTAGAACTTGGAAGAATGTGAAATATGCAACATACTAAACTGTGCTCCTTAGAGATGTTTTGAATGACAAAACTAACTATAACATACAAAATCTAAACCAAAAATGCAATCTGATATGAGTAATTACCTGCTTGAATATAGTATAATAGTAACATTTTATATAGTTGAATGAATACATTTGTTTGAAATATTGTATCATGTATAATAACACATGTTCTTGTACCACCGTGGGTAGTTTGAGTTAATAAATGAATTGATCATGAATCAAAGCTCTCACGTTTATTTAAATGCTTCCATGGCGGTAACTTGGCGTCCGATGGTGGACAACGTCACTGCTCATTGGTTGGATTTAACTGGCAGTGCCACCTAATGATCAATAGCGGCTGCAAGTGGGTCATCGAATGTCGAAGAGTATCATTTAAAACTAGGAATTCCGGTGATAAGCTAACA
>JAVCKZ010094143.1:0-24685 GCA_034780755.1 Lepetodrilus elevatus | reverse complement strand
TTATGTGTTCGTGTTTTAATGTGTTCCGTATAGGAATATCAGTATCGTTCCCTTATTTTCTGACGGTAGTATATATACTGGTATTGGTATGTCCATGTCACACCTATCTTCTGTTGGTCTTCTTCGTCATATCCTCAATAAGATCTGTTATCGATTATCTTAGGTTTTAGTAATTAATAATTTATATAATCTATGAAAGAGATATAACCAAGTCATTTCCCCCAGATATGGAAGTCTTTAATCCATAAATGTAATCATTGTACAATTATAGATTACAATTTAACACACACACACGCACGCACGCACGCACACACACACACACACACACACACACGCACATACGCACACACGCACACACACACACACACGCACACACCTAAAGTGTACGTAATGATAGCTAATTATGTCCATTTAATTTGGTTAATATCTAGACGCACATTGTCTTCGTTGGAAACACTGTCTTTACTTTACGTGTTCCCAATTGTTGTGATGAAGTCCCGTGTTTACCTCAATTTGTCTAACGACCTGTAAATTGCCTTATGTGCTGCGGTGTGTCTAGTGAATTGACATAAATCGGACAATAAATGGATTTAACTCGATTACGAAAATCCATTGCATGAAAGAAATCACTGAAGCTCTTGGTGAATGTATTGTTTGGTGGGCAATTTGCAAAACGACAAATTGAATGAATGTTTCTTAAAGTACAGCAATAGGAAACATTGCGCGTCTTGTTCAAGTCATCAAGAAGATTAATGACACTGAGAATTTATTTTTATTGAAACGTTGAGAATTAAATTACATTTAGACGCCCTAACGTTACCTTTCCAACACGATCATAATAGGATGCGGTGTCTGTATCTGGTAATCCAGAATTATACAAGTCTTGATCCATCAGTACCTAGTTGTTTTTTTTGTAACATATACATATAGCGCAACGGATGTTGCGGTCTTCCTTCTGCCCTAATCTGACAAACAGTGATATATGTGAAATAATCTTGAAAACGGCACTAAATCCCAATTTTAAAAAACAAACCTAAACAACAACAAAACAAATATTTTTAACGAAATGATCAAGTTCACGGAATCTGTTCAGGACTCGAAGCACTAGCACTCATTACAAGAGTATACGAAACTGAATTTAGTACGATTTAATGCTCAGTTTAAATCCCCTTATAAAATTTGAGCTTGAGCATGAAATCGTAATCGGAAGGTTTAGCAGTCTCATGTCCCGACCTGCGTTTCATCCTGTTCAAAATGATACACAAGAGCGTCATGTTCAAAATGATACACAAAAAACGTCATGTTCAAAATGAGAGACAATAGCATAATGTTCAAAATGATACACAAGAGCATAATGTTCAAACATTACACAAGAGTGTTATGTTATGTTATGTTATCATTTGATGCAGAAGAGAGTCATGTTCAAATTGATACACAAGAGTGTCATGTTCTAAATGATACAGAAAAGCATCGTGTTCAAATTGATACATAAGAGGGTCATGTTCTAAATGAGAGACAAAAGCATCATGTACACAAGACTCGACAATAACTTTAAATATCTCGAAAATAACTTAAATTCACAGCATTTCGGGAAGAAGTGAAGTGAAGTGTTTATATATTTTGTTTCACATTATTTAAGGTAATGTATCCCTTTTAAAATGAAAACGTACATAGTTTAGTAAGCGCTGCGCTGGATCATGGTTTGGAGGTACACGCTGTTCCATGATCATGAAACTGGTATGTTTGTGCCAACTGAAGATGAGCAAGTACACACCATATGAATTCTTCAACCGTTGAACAAGAACATATAAGTGTTCGCACTTTTGTAGCAGGAAGATCATGCACTCAGCTAACGGATTATTACACTAATTGCTCGCGAGACCACAGATACCAAAAATAACGCTAAATATAATAGTCTGACACTTGAAATGTTAAAACCCCAAATTATGCGCCCATCGATTATGTCGCTGAAATATAATACTATCTCCTGTTTTGTGCATGACCTCCAATAGTGACCAGAATATTCGGGGATTTTAGGCACTTAACGAAATCACTTATCAATAATCCGGGCTAAATCTTGTAGCCGGAGAGATTATATGCAATTTGTACGATCGTCTTCGCTAATGGTGCAAAGCACCAGCTCAAATTCAAGTCATATTCTCGCAGATGGGAATCGTTGAATAATTATGGAAACAAAATTTAGCACTTAGTCTAGTATAAAAGTAATACATTTCGAAAAGGTACATGCATAGGTAGGCCTACAGTACGTCGATATTCGCAAATGGTAATATGCTGTAAGAAATCCTTTAGCTGTAGGGACGCACCTCCCTCCCTATTTCTCTCTCTTAAAAAAAATATATATATGTTTTTGTGTTATTGATGACGTCTGGAGTGATACCCAAAAAAAGATGTCGTCACTTTTGGTGTGCTTTTTTTAAAACGACAGACATATTTCTATTTCACTCACTAACGAGTCTAATCTGATTTGTAATTGTCGTCCTGTTTCTTCTGCACAAGCCTAATAATTTGGCTTTTAATTGTATTGGATTATATGCAGGGGTATCGACATATTAAATGAATGGACTCGTTCGGCCAATTCCCATCGGCATTAATCACCTTCATTAAGGCTTGGGGAGGGGTTATTTCGTGTGCAGGGGGTTCACGGCAGGGGTCTGATTAGGGGGACCCGACGGTAAACACTTTGATTGAACTTATGAAGATCACGTAACTACTGACTTCTATTCCGGGTTTTCCCCAGCGAGATAACGAGACCAGTTCAGTCTTAATCACGATAATCAAGTCCTACGCGTTTGGTGCGCTCCATCCATAACGGTCTGTATTTTCGTCACGGCGCGTGAGACTTTGGGGAATTCAAATCCGTTAGCAACACTTGCATAACACGTTTTAAAGCGACAGCCATGGTGTCTTTCTTTAATTCTATAAAATGCAGGAGTGCTTCTTTCAAAATACGAAAACACCATGTCCTTTTGGGAATCAAGTAGACTTGTATAGCCTAAAATATCTAGGTCTACTGTATTCTTATAGAATACCTCTAGGTTTTAGTTAGTAAGGCCTGATTGGCATTTTATTTTCATGGAGTTATTAAAAGTGTACGTACTAGTAAATATTGCTTATTGTTGAAAAGAAGAAATTAGAGTTAATTAGTAATACAAAAGGTTCGTTACAATTTTATTCATAAAATCTTTTTGTAAGTGCTTTAATATTGGTTAGTGAAATATTTACCTACATGTGTATGATTTGAAATTATGAATATGTAATAATAATTGAATATTTATTTAGCGCTATAATCCATTAGAAATAAATAACAGGGTCCTACCTTACATGGAACATGTTATTTTAATGTATTTCAACCTTACCAATATAATTAATTTATTCCATGAAATAGTTTTGTTTTTTTCTTTAAATAATATGACTATTAAAGATAGTATCCACTTTTCCATTGGAAAATATTATACTAGACTTTCAATATCCCATAGACTTAAATTCCTTTTGACAAATATAAATTTCAATAGTCCACAGTATTATTTTTAGTATATATTTTTTACCATCAACTTTTCATTTGACCTTGAATCTTCTTGACTCCATTTTTCTTTGGACAACTTTAAACTAGACGTTCAATATTCCATACTTAAATAATCATTTATTTTAAATACAGTTTTCCTTTGGACAACTATAAACTAGACTTTCAATATTCCATGCTTAAATAATATTTCATTTTAAATCCATGTTTCCTTTGGACAACTATATAAACTAGACTTTCAATATTACATGGACTTGTGAACAGGGTAAACAATTATATAAATATACTAGGGCCTATATGATAGGCTACAGTGCGACCTTGGTATCTTCTACTGACGACCCAGACCTTGTGAAGAGGAAAGCGAACGCTTCCAGAACATCTTATTAGCGCCACGGAGCAATGGCCCAGCAAAGTTGTCAGCAGAAGTATCGAGGCAAGATGAATGGTCCTGTGAGAACCTTACTTTCATTTTCCACGGGTTCGACACCAGAAACTACTTTGCTTTGCTTCGTTGACATCACTGTCCAAATCGATGGGCTGCTGAGATAGCCGACGGCGGTCTTCGGGATCGAGTTGAGACAGACTTCTTTCACATGAACGCTCTGTTCTTACAAGATCCTGCAAAAGGGCTTGGACTGTAAAATTGAGCAAATGTTGGTTTTCAGTAATCAATATCGTGGAAAGACGAGCGACGTTACCCCTCGAAGGAGGTGGAAGCAGAGGCGCGGACAAGGTTGAAGATTAAGTGAATTTCAGCGTCGATGCGTGTTATTTAAAGTTTGTCTAGTTGCTTCTGCGTGTTTGTATTACACGGTAATTTTTCATTAGCCATGTTTTAATTTGGAAGTCAAACCTTGAACTTGATGAATTTTAGTACCCCATTTGAAATCTCAAATGTATATTAACGTTAACGAAATGCGTGTTTGTTTTTTGTTTCAACTTCTGAAGACAATTATTATTATTTTTAATACGTTAAAATAATAGTCAAAATTATTTTAAATTAAAAGTTGTTCTTTGAAATTTGATAATGAATAGCAAGAGATGCACTCTCATATGCGAATATATTAATATTGCAATGCAAAGAAACCAGCGATGTTTTCTTTGAATTAAAAGCGTATTTCTATTCTGGAAAACAAATACATACCATAAATCTTGAATGAGAAACCCTTAAGAAGCACTTCATAATATCACAACATCAGACCGTATAGTATTGATTACAACTCTAGCGCTGATTCACACACTTGATATAACTAGCTGTCAGGCCAGCTGAAAGTCAAGTACAGTCATACATTGATGTCCATACCATTCATAACTTTGATCTTGCTGATGCTTAGAGTAAGTCGGTTATGCCTACATGAATACGAAATCGCAAATCACTGATATTTCCTGTGGTAAACTTGTTATGGCCAAATGATATTTTGGAAGGATTATGATATAGAATTAATGTTGTGGATTCCAATATTTACATATTTACTAACATAATGATAATAATAATATACTAGTAATATATTTATATAGCGACGAGTTCCAGCTAGGCTGCTCACAGGCGCTTAACATTATACCTGCCTAGGGAGCGGTTCGCTGTGAACAAGCAGTCACCTAGACAAGGTATATAGTCAAAGTTACAGATATTAACCAAGATATTATTAATCATGAATAACTAAGAAACTTAAGTGTAATTACTTGTAAGGGGGATAGATGTCAAAATACGCGAAAATGGCATTTTAATTAAATCATTAGTAGAGATCCTAGTAAGTATTTGTGTTATTATTATTATCAGTAAAGTATAATGCGACTGTCTTAAGTCTACTTCGGATAGCATTTAATGCGAGCATGAAACACCCATATAATTTCACCTGTAACGCGGAATTTAATAATTAAATTTAGCAGAACGATAGTACAAAACATCATAGTTAGTTTTACAGAAAGCATATGTCCCCTGATGATGGTTAAACCAACAGACTCATCCAAGTGTAAAGCTTCGCACTGGACCGTGTCAATATTCAACGCTAGCGACCGTATCATAGAGCGTTGCGCTCCTGGAGTAAAATCCCAGTTTAGTTCTTGTGCAAACGTGATCTCGTGATCGTGCCGAGATTAGATTTGACATAACAATCTCGGTCTGGGAGTCTTGTTGCAGAAAGTGAAGCATGGATCGATGTTGCCCCCAAGAACAGACACCCTCTAAACGTTTGTGTTCTCTAATTGGGCTAATAGATTAAACAGATAGACTACTCGAAGCGTTATGCTTGGTTGATAATGATATTAGTATTCGACGCCGTATTGATGAAAGTGCTTAGAGCTTAAAGCACGTATTTCATAATGAAGAAGACAAACATGAATAATAAATAATAGAATACTGACATAAAACATTATTTTTTCGAAAGGAACCCTATTTCAACATTAAACTGAATTACTATGTTTTTATTTAAAGAATGAAATTACTTTTGAATTGGCTGTTTAGAGCCGCTTTCAATATTCTTTCACATAATATTGTACATTCTTAACGGCTACCGAAGTCTAGTCAATCGTTGTTTAGGACCTTTTGCAACATTGGTTTGTTCATTTTAGAACACGTCAAATTTTATGAATAGGTGTAATGATTAGCTACAACAAAGTACTAATTTACTAACAATATCCCTATTGTATACTAGTATTATGTGTATTAGTGTCATTCTGCATTTGTCAAGATTAGTTTCACAAATGTCATGTATTGTATACAGATTAGTATAGGACTAATTGTAATTAGAAATATATGTAGTTCAACATCAGTTTTAGATTCTTATTCATTTGTTCTTTGACATTTGACACTTTTCAAATCTGGCAGTATGTTTCATAGTTTCCAAATACAGGTATAGAAAAGATCATGAAACTCATTAGTAAATACCGTGAACCTTTGGTTTAGATTTTTTCATTAGATTTCCTTTTCAGAAAAACTACAGACACGTCATTTATTAAAGTGTCCGTTATTTAATTAAGTTTTTGTTGGATTCCGGTGCTCGGAGATTTACTGCAGCATTCCATGTTACGGATATTGCAGGTTTCTTCCTGCCCTAAAACTGACAAGTCGTGATATTAGTGAAACACTCTAGAAAGCTCCTCCTAACCCCAGGATTTCCGTTAGATGTTCTTTCTTTAGGACTCCTGTGGACATTTAGTTATATTTTCGTTATGTTTCCCGTTCCCGTTAGATTCGCGTTGTTTCACGTTAGATTTCTCGTTATATTTCCCGTTAGATTTCTCGTTAGAGTTCATGTTAGATTTTTAAACGTTAGGTTCTAAATGTTAGGTTCTAAACGTTCCCGTCATGTTTTCCGTTGGATTTCCATTATGTTTTCGTTACGTTATATTGTCAATAACGACGGCAATTCAGAGATGTGAACGTGGTATTTTCTTTCTTGCAGGCACCGCTGCCCAAACTGCCCATCCCTCCACTCCAAGCCACCCTGGACAAGTACCTGGCCGTGATGGAGCCCGTCCTGACGCCAGCGCAGTTCGCCACAACCAAGAAGGTCGTCGAGGAATTCAGAAAACCAGACGGAGACGGACAGATGCTGCAAGAATTCCTGACACAGGCATACAACAACAAGGAAAACTGGGTACAGACATTATACTTTCGAGGTGGAATTGGCATACTCAGCAAAATTAATTAGGGGCCAGCAGATATATATTTTCTGGGGAACTTTCCACCAAATCTTTGAACTCATCATAACCCTCTCCCTGCTGGATTATAGGCACAAATGCCGTTCTTTAGGGCATCTCCGGTTGTCTTCAGCAGGGGGAGGGTTAAATAAGTTTGTGCCAGTCTTCTTCCAATTCGTCTGCAAGTTCTTGAGCTTGAAAACGTTTGTAAATTCTTGGTTGTAATGTAGCCGGGTGTGATATAAGATGCTCCTACTGGTCTCGGCCAGCCGGGTTACCCCTTTGGCTCAGTCGGTAGAGCATTGGACTCGCAATCCAGCAACTCGGGTTCGAATCCCAGGATCGGCAGTGGTCCTGTTTCAATGGCGCCTGACGTGGGATATGATACAAGATGCTCCTATTTTTGTCATGGTCCTATTGGAGGTTTTAATAGATCTAGCATTACACAAGTGGACTTCCATATTTCTGATTAGTTCCCTACTAGCACTTCTAACATTAGATGCTTCAGACTATTCATAGACTGTGCACTTTAATGTTTATTAATGATATATATTCTTTAACATTGTGGCCGGACTTAATTGTATTTATTTCCAATTATATTACGCCTCTATCTGTGTCATTCGGGTACTAGGCCAGCGGAGAGAAAATAGCTTTCATCTGCATAATTAGGTCGTAAAAGTTATACCTGACTCGATTAACTGATCCTGTAGATAGTTCATTCATGTAAAGTGCTGTTCTTCATCTCACAAGGCCAAATAGAGGAAGAAGTGCGAGTGGGTAGTAATTAAGGTTTGGGGAATAACACGCAAGATGCTATTCCACTCTGAAATATAGTTCCTGCAGGGGAATTCACGTTCATAGTTGACGGGGAGAGCTTTTAAAAGTTTTATTTTTTTTATGTGTTCATCAGAATCTGTCTTCGAAACAATGGTTGCACCACACAGCTTAAAACTGCGCTATAGCAAGGTTAATAATGGAACCAATCAAAGTTGGCATATGCTGACACATCCCCCACAACCAAGGTTATGAAGTACCCCACGGGTAACATATAGCAGACCTGGTGTGGGCAACACACAATGATAATAAAGATGAAGATGCATGTTTCGTTGCACAAACGTTCAACCCCGTCCTATGTGGTTTTTGATTATTGATTTGTTTGTTTTTTAACTTGCGGTTATAAAGATGCTTTCAAGGTTATTTCATTTAATGCGTGGCTTGTCAGTTTCCTAATGTAACTTATCTTATTTCGTATAGCCTTATCATTTAGTACACTGTTTCAACAATTTTCAACATATTCAGCATATTTTATTCAAGATGAATGGAATTTGTCACATCTTAGTATAACTTAAATAAATAACAACCATTCCATAGAGGACGAAAGGACCAGCAGAGAATTGGGATTTTAGAAATATAAGTTAATCAATGATTTTAATCTTTTAAAATTATTTCCAATTAATGTTTATAATTATGCCTGAGATGTGTCAGTCATTATTCCTCAATTAATTTGTATTTACCAAACAGCTTCCTTGATGAATTGATGACAATTATATTCTCGAGGGCTTCCTTGATAAGATTGATCACAATTAAGCTCACAACGGCTTCTTTAGTTGCTTCAATCATGAAGAATGTTAACGCCATACCTAAAAGTCTATTACTGACAATTTATGAATATTTAACTGTCTTTTCACTAGACGGGGCATATTGCTCTATCTACTTGTTCTGATGCACCACTTTCCATAGGATCAAGCCGACTCCATGGTGTAATGGTTAGAGCTTCGGCCTGGAGTGCGGAAGGTCACAATTTCGATCCCCGGTCTCGTCATACCAAAATACATTAAAAGATGGTAGTTGTTGTTCCCCTGCTTGGTGCTCAGCATTAAAGTGGTTAAGTAATGACTGGTTGGTTCAGAATCGGTATACATGTTGTACATGCGGCATGTGATATTCTAATTGAGCTAAGACTATAAAAACTGTTGGAAATCCAGACTAGTACAATCAGTACATATGAAGTCATGATGTGTGAACAAATCTTGAAAGTGACGTTAAACCCTAAATCAACCAATCAACCAATCCATTAGATACCGTTACTTTCTTTTTTTAAATTGTTGTTTAGAGTCACTTTCAAGATTCTTTCACCTATGCACTTTGGGGAGTGGGGTGAACAAAGGATCATCTATGTACTTCATTGAGGAAGTAAATTTTAGCTTTGACTTGAAATTGCACCGTTTGCCTGATTCATGTATTTATTGTGGGAGATTATTTCATAGGAATAGACTCACAGACTGGAATGACCGATCTTCAAATCACTTTGTATGGGTTGACTCATGTTGGCATCGCATGATCTGAGATTTCTGGTAGGTTGGTAGGTCTGTACGAGTTCAGATATAGGTAAGCTGGTGCTAGACCATGGAGAATCTTGAACATCAGTACTCTTATACTCACTTAGATACAGTTGGCAAGTGTTGGAGATCCGGGCGTATTGTTCGAGTCCCAGCTGTGTCAAACAAAAATATGTTTAGTAGATGGTACTTCTTGTTCTCCTGCTTTGAGCTCAGTATTTAAAGAATTATAGGAACATGGATAATTGTTCAATTTTTGTATTTCATAATAATTCAAATAGCTACAAATATTATTTAATTATTTTCTCCTGTTCGAATTAATGGAAAGAAATATGGTAAAACAAAGGCTGGTCGGCTCAGAGTTAATATTGTGAGTGGGATATCCCTGTTCTAACTACACCAGGATATTCCATGATCTAGCACCAACAAATACAAAACATGCCAGCTGTAATATAAACTTGTGAAAGAATCTTGAAAGTGGATTTCAGTCCTCAAATCAACAAGCCAACCAATGTTATTGGCAACCAATGTCAATGAGAATGAGAATGAGAATGATATGCTCAAACCTTCTAGTAAAAGTAAGTACTCTTGCAACTGCATTTCTGAAAGCTGTTGATCATCTTCAGGATACTTATTTCGCCTGGTATTCAGAGCCCAGAGATTATCACTGGTAATTAGATCATGTATCTCGTACAGCGGCAGATATTTACTATAACTGACAAGACGAGGAATTACGAATTATCCATTAAATTATTGCCATAAGTCGGCCAGCTTTTGCTGAGGGTCTTCAGATATTCTCTTATCCAAATTGATAATTGAATTACTGTTCCTATTGTGCATAGTGAATTACTGTTCCTATTGTGCATAGTGAATTACTGTTCCTATTGTGCATAGTGAATAATAATGAAACAAAAACAAAAAAATACACTTTTAAATTGTGATGTTATGAGCACTTTTAACCGGCTGTTTACAGGTCCAGTCTCTTAGGGTGAAAGAAAGATAGTGTTTATATATTATTCCTACTGATTGTTATTAAAAGGTTCCGCAGCGACGTTAAACTCCATATTCACTCACTCACATATAAAATGAACCAGTGAAGACATTTTGTATTGTCAGGTGCAGATTGAAGAATATTAAAACTTGATACGTACGTACGAACGAGCATTACGGTCAACTGAGTTCATGCTTCTTGACTACAATTACCATATTCATTTTCTTTTTTCTTTTCTTTTTCTTTTTTTTCCCCCCATAATATTGAAAGTATGTAGGATGTACCAAATATCAGCAAACAATTTTCATTTACAATATTTGTTTTGGTCATCTTCAAATGTCCACAATTGTTAAAAGGACAACCATCCTTCAGAAATTACAAATATGTCATTGACCTGCAACAATTTGAATTGGATTACAGTAAAAGATATTTCCATTCCTGAGATATTTAACTCATCTAAAAAAATGAAATCTCAGATCTTTGTTCTGAAATAATATATCATATTGTCATAGTTATTTTTAAATTTCTTTTGTATATATCTTTTTCTAGACCAGTTTTTATCAAAAATATATACATGTGCATTAATTGATTTTTAAACATATTATAGATTTGTAGTACACAATTATCAAGTGGAAATCACTGCCCAGAGGCATTGGCGTGAGCTGTGATAGTCAGGATTGTGGAAATACGCCTGCATAGAAATGTTGTTGCTTGGCAGCGTGGTCTCCAATGATTGGTCAAGCTGTGGCATAACGACGATCCCCTGCGGTGTGTGCTCATGTGATTGTTGCTTCAATAACATTTTAAAATCCTAGGCCCTAATAGTTCCACAGAACAGCTGTAAATTATGACCCATAGTCACTATAATCACTGTTATAACTCCTTGTAATAGAAGTGGTGTGATCGTTCCAGAAAACAGTCTTATTGCGATCTTACCAGAAAACATTCTTAGTGTGATATATCATATTGTAAAGTGTTACTATTACAAAAATAGTACAGTGCTCCCTTGATATAACGCTGAAGTTGGGGTCCATGACATGCCACCCGCGTTATATCAACAATTATAATTGGTGAAGAAAAAAAAGAAAGAAAAAACATTTTGGGAGAAAAAAAATAAAAATAAAAATTATTTTTTATTTTTTTTTAAATGGGGTCCACATTAGACCCTGCGTTGTATCCGAATCCGCGGTGCATCGAAGGGCGTTATATCGAGGGAGCACTGTAGTTCTGTGGAATGATGCAGGAAACACTGCAGAGCTCTATGAGTGGCACCATAGTGAGTTACGACTCTTCATATAGCAATTACAATCATTCCACGGAATGGAGCCCCGATCCTGGTACTCACACTGTGTTGTAATCAGCAAATTTACCATTATTAATATCAATATCCCGTTTCCATGCTGCAGGTGTCTATATGCCCTTCCGACCCTTGCTAATTTGAAAGGCACACCCCCCTACCACCAATTGCCCCCAACAACTCATAGACAAGACCTTCCCAACATTAATAATTGAGACTACTAGTTGACAGCAATGCTGGGTTCCAATCTTCCCAATGTCTAATGATGGAGGCCGTCTGGTTGAGAAGACCTCCGACCAGATGTGTCAGTGTGAGCAGGTATGGCCATTGATTCCACATTGGCAGACAGGTGTCTGCGACACGTTGGTGCAGTGGTACGGTAATGCTTTTTGCACAATGCTGCAATACCCACATGTTGCAATCTCTCTAGATCTTGTCAAAGATGTTGGTTGAAAATTTTCTGATTTAAACAAAAATAAATAACAAATTTTAAACAATTCTTTTATGAAATCCAAATGAATCAAGTTATCTCATAACAGTATGTTGTCAAAGATGTTGGAGAACAAAATATCTAATTTAAAAATATATATTTATTTTCTTTATTAAAATTTATTTTTTTAATGAAATAAATTGACTCCATATCTTTTTAAAAGTACTTCAGACTGTAAATCCAAATGAATCAGTTATCTCATAACATTATGTTGTTACGGATGATATCCTGTTTTGTTGGCCTTGCCCTTGCAGCAGTCTGATCTTCTTGTCACAGTAGTGTCGTACTTGTAGTACCGGTACTTGTAGTACTTGTAATCTAGGCATGCAAGTGTTTCATGTCCAGCTGCTGTACAACCATGGTACCATCATTGTTGTCACTAAAAGTGTTCTTTTCCACAATCTCTTCCTGACCTGCTACAATACGAGTAATCTTTAACAACACGTCTTAACGGGCAAGGCCACAATGATTGAGGCCAATCAGTTCAAATTGAAAATAAATGAGTGTTTTGCATGAAGTTGAACATATTCAAAGCATGTATTGGGAAATTGAACTGTAAAAACGGTAAATTAGCTTTTAGTGAACGGATATGCACCAAATAGAGACTTAAACAGGCTTAAATTTCCGTTCTCGTCGGTTGGGTACCGCAAACTTTTGTTTGATAGATCTTCCTAAGAACGGCATGGCACAGGACTTATTTTGCTCGATTACACAAGATCGATAGACATTTGCATTATATCACAGATGCTTGACTGAAATAGTGGTCTAGCACGGTTTTACCTGAAAATAAATGCATTTGTTTTGACTACAAAAGTATTTTATACAACCAGGTACTTATTCCACATGTCTCACTATTTATTAATTATCAATTAGCTACGACTCGCACATAATGGCACAAGTGGTTGTGAAAAATTACTTTGACCGTGTTCACTGAGTAGAGTTATCTCCCTTAGTCAGGAAACCAGAGGAAATGTGAGATTAGACATATTTTATACGGGTTATACCAGGAAGTGTAAACTGCAATGGAATGCTACCTATCCTACAGCGGTAAAATATATATTTTGAGGTACAATAGCAATTATATGTCTGCTAAGAGCATGTACTTTGCATTTTTAACTCCAATTCGGTCCAAAACGACAACTTAATCTGTGATATTATGCCTTTAAAACCAACATTTCTAAACAATGATTTGATGGCCTGACAATGCGAGTTTATAATTATGATTTGGAGGCCTTTATCTTAGCTGAATCTGCCGATCCAGCGGCATGCACTATTATTATATCTTACCTGAATCTGCCGATCTAGCGGCATGCATTACGGTATTATTATTCAGTGTGGTAGTCACACTCAAGCCAGTACCACATGATCGTGGCTTAGTCATAAGCTTCCACTTCTACGCTGATGCAGGCTATCTTACAATATATGTGTCTAAATTGACCAATTTGGCACCCCTGCTGGCTATAAGGTGTAGTGGGCTGTTCACAGGAAATTCATTCATTCATTCTTGTGAAAGCGAGCCCAGGATGAGAGAGATGTAGCAGTCTGGTTGTGGCAGTGTTGTTGAGGTTCGACACACGTGTGATAAATGTTGCTGACAACCAATCAGATGTTGTTGCACATCCACTATTGGACCAGTTATCGTACACGTGTGATTAACAGCAGATACTGTTCCCATGCATCATACCGTACGTCTCACTACTGTTCATTACCGTTAATGCAGCCTTTGTTTTTCTCTATATCCCTTTCTTCATACTTTGATTGATAGTGTTAAAAAACGTGTGTACTCTTACTAACAACCTGCTGACATTGAAATTGTTGGAACGGGAGAAGTGTTTTTAGGTTGCGTTATCTTGCGGATATTTCCATCTTAGAAAGTATTTACCAGTCGTACATGTCTTCATAATATTAATTAAATTCAAATTTAAATTCATTGCAAGTTTCAGTTGAAGTGTCATATGGTACAACCCACAGCCAGTTGAATGTCAGCAGATACCCACAGCTATTCCTATTGTGAATTTGACTAACTATAACCTTAATACGATGTGGCACGGATTTGCACTATTATATTCATAGATTTCGTTATCTCGTCATCCTCCTGTAGAGTGTAGGTGTTATGCTATGTGGTACATTACATTGTAATAGCTTGCAGTTAAAACAGTATTGGATATCCTACACTGTAATAGCTTGCATTTAGAACAGTATTGGATATCCTATCTTGCAGACATTTGATTAAACGAAACTTTATTACAGAGATTTTCCTACAGATTCAGATAAAATACCATGTATTACAATAGTGTCGATATCAGTACCTAGTATGGAATCTGGTGAAGGTGAAAGCTGTCACTCATGTCATGTTTTTTATTCATGCTGAAAGTTAAGTTACCTACCTCTGTATGTTCATATTTGATCAATACAAGAAATATTTCGAAATAAAAATAAAATACGTAAATAAATAAAAATAAATAAATAAATTTAAATTAAATTAAAAGAATTAATAATAAATTTAAATTTAAATAACATAAAATATTTGTCATCAGCACTTCAAATTTGAAAGTTTTTCTTTTACAGAAATGAGCATTTCTTATTGCGTATAACGGCTATGTAAGCTTTCTCATATTAACGCATCAATAGCACACAGATGTTATCAAAATCTATTCTGCCATACACAGTGACGTGCGTATTTCCCCAAGGAAGACTTAAACTCATGTCCACGACCACGTATATTTCCCTGGTGTCTAATTAGGACATTCACATTAAAACCAACAACATCAGAAGTCGAAAAACGCCGAGCACCTCGGATTATCCAATTGCCATCCAGTTGGCTTCACAGCGCAGGTAGATTGGCAAGG
Organism: Lepetodrilus elevatus; assembly: GCA_034780755.1. Classification (NCBI taxonomy): domain Eukaryota; kingdom Metazoa; phylum Mollusca; class Gastropoda; order Lepetellida; family Lepetodrilidae; genus Lepetodrilus; species Lepetodrilus elevatus. Next base: position 9,536 of record JAVCKZ010094143.1, on the reverse strand, counting down.
ACGCAAAGACACAGAAACGCGATGTGTAAACACGTCAAAGGAAGTCAATTCACCGCCAATTATGCCAACATGTTTGGCTATTTAGCCTTTCATGCCAACACGTTTGACTAGTTAGTCTATTATGATGACACATTTATCTTATTGTGCCAACACGTTTGGCTGTTTAGCCTATTAAGCTGACACGTTTGGCTATTTAGCCTATTATGATGACACAATTGGCTAATTAGCCTATTATGATGACACGTTTGGTTTATGAATGCAAACCATTTCCTGTCAGTTAAACAATGTTAAAGGTAACGGAAACGTGTAAAGTGGAGATTTGTCTTATGCTTTCAAGGCTGATGTCCTAAATCGGGGCTTCCTTTCACGAAGATCTCTTAGCCACTAGGATACCTTAACATTGTCTTTGCTGATTCCTAATACATTGCAAAGAGAGGGCTATGGTCTCTTAGCAGATGTAAGCTTTGTGTAAGGATACCCTGGAAGTTTCACAAAGATCTCTTATCCACTAAGAGACCGTAACACTCGCTTTGCCGATAACTAATACACTGCAAAGAGAGCGTTAGGCTCTCTTAGCGGATAAGAAAGCTTTGTGAAAGGATACCATGGAAGTCTTGCCATAGAATGTACAACGTTGTGGTCATTAACTAGTGCATCATTTCTGGGATGGGCATCACTGACTGGCTTCTGAACAGGAAATGGAACAGAGGTTTACAATATAGACAGCTATCAGGTATTGATTTCATCAGGGAAACCTGTTTCCAGGCCATCATCTCAATCTCATCAACCTTGGGGAATGTACCACATCGGATTTGATAAATGTTTGCCAAATTACGGAGACATAAGCCGAGGGACATCATCAGACGTGATAAATATTTACCTCAATTATTTTACGATTTTAATGCAATGTTATACGCATGGACACTGTTTGTATTGTCGACAATATATTGGAAGTCTGACTGACGGTTACATCAGTGTCTCCTGGTGAAGTAACATAATCTTTGATGTAACTGGATCGTCTTTCTAAGACTTTCTTGTCTAGATCGTTCCGATAATTGAGGATATACATAATGATGGAGTGGTTGATTGATTTTTGACAGGGAATTAAATGATACGATCATGTGTGTGCAGTAGGATACCCAAGACGTAGCAAAAGAATCAAATGATTACATGGCAATTTGTAGTTGTTTCTGGGGAGTGATTGGTAATTGGTAACATTTCCAGACACTTCTATATTGGTCGTCATGTCATTTTCCAATGATAAGTAGTTGGGAATGTATTTGCCAACCCTATGATTGGTCACAATATTTTTCAGGGAAGTAATTCGTAACTTTTTCTTTTTACAGTTCAATGATTGGAGGTCTTATCTGTCAACCCATTATAACACAATGACTGGTTATGTTATTTTCCAACCCAATGATTGCTTGCACTGTTCTCCAAGCCAATGATTGGCCATAGTATTTACATATTTGCCATGTCAATACAGTGATATTCGTTTCCAGCCAATGATTAATTATGTTATTTTTCACAACCATATGATTTGTTCCAACTGCCAAACCAATTGATTGGCCAATGGGAAATGATTGGTCATTTATTTTATTTGGCTTCAAAATGTATATCGTTGCTGGTTACTATATAGATGTAGATGTTATTATTATTTTTTTCCTTCGAAATGTTGTGCACAAGTTTTTTTAAATGTGTACGTTGTTTTATTCCACAGGGAAGAGACTTGAACGAGTTGAGGCGACACACGTATGGGAACACTGTGGACAGATTCGCTATAAAGAAACTGGTACAGAATGTCTTCAAGACGTGTCGATGTCGAGAGATCCACCAGGTTCGCCAATCAGGGGAGGTAAGTCAAAATTAACTTTCTCTCTTTTTAAAAAATACCCCACAAATACCCTTTTACCAGTATATTACCATATATTACCAGTATATTACCATAGTCATTTGCTTACCTGGTTTACAGATTTTTATGTAATAATTTTGGCTCAGCTACTGTTTGTCAATAACTAATTGTTATAATGTAGACTTTTGTTATAATTATTTGCCAGTAATCGTTCAAATTGCTTTGACTTTATGTCAACCTTTGCATGCTTGTCTTACAGTTTCTTCAGTAATCTTCATGAATTTATTATTATAATTTTATAACGACTGGTGCACGATTGGTAGATATAATAAAAGTAACTATTTTTATTTTCCAAAGTGGAAAAAATCGTGTTGGCAGATCCGTGAACCAGGGAATCAAATAATTATAGCCTAATCAATGTTGCATCAATGTTGCATCAGTATCACTCATTGATACAGGTGCTGCAGATTTCCTCAAGCTCAAAGCTGGCAAACCGTGACATAAGTGGAATAATATTATAAGCATCACTAAACCTCAATTCAAGCCTAGAGAAAAACAACTTAGTATTTGAACAACTGTGAATTAGCAGGATTGTATCTTAATTCTCCATAGTTTTAATGAAATGATATGGATAAGCAGTGGCTTTGAAGAATGGAAAAGAACATATGAATATTTTGTTTGAAATGATGATTACGGAATTATTTAGGGATATCCCAACACATCCTCTGACAACAGGGTGAAGTGCTTGAAATACTATCTTCGCTGCGTACACCCTGTGAGTGTTATATTCGTAACCCCATGGTTTTTATTGTCTACAAAGCGCCATATGGTGTACACTGCTGAGTGGTCCATGTCATCTAACTTCAGCCAACCAAAGGTTTGGGCGTAAGAATATATGCAAAATATTTTATATTTATGAATTAACAACACTCAAGCCATAGATGGTCATGTGGGGTAGCGACATGTTTGTTGACATGCTCTGGAAACAGGAAGTTGTTAACCTTCATCTCCCCCGTTTTAGAATGGCAAACGTGACAGCATGTATCACTTTGGGAAAAGGAAGTAACCCAAGGGGTAACCGACCATCAATTTTGAATTTGCACGGCATGTTTTCTGATTGGAGCCGATCAGTTCTAAGCAGCCGCCAATTAAATGCCTTGCATGAATTTACGGCAATATCCGTATAAAACCGACAGGAAGTGACTATGATCATGTTGAATACTATGACCTGTTTGGAGAGGATGATCTCAACAGTAATGGGGGTATATTGCTATGTAGCATGATATGACCTTTTTTGGATGGATGAAGCTTATTATGTGTGAAACAGGACCACTGCCGATCCTGGGATTCAAACCCGAGTTGCTAGATTGCGAGTCCAACGCTCTACCGACTGAGCCAAAGGGGTAACCCTGCTGGCCAAGACCAGTAGGAGAATCTTATATCACACCCGGCTACATGTGTAATGCAAGAATCTGGGCTTTCAGGCAAACCCCATTGAAATGTATCCTTTTACCTGCCAAAATTTAAACAAAAATTGTTCACAAAACATGCAAAATGGTGGCTATTCATGTTAGCCACTTGGTTAGAAGAGTATGCTGTGGTTGAGCAACGGGCAGACGGTTTTTGAGATTGTCATACATAACAGTTATAACCAGCTGGCTGGAAAATTAGCTGCTTTATCGATAATGGATCATTTGGAAGGAAATAAATTACTGTACATGGTGTAGGAACAACGGTTCTTTAGGTTTATGCAATATTAATTTGGTGTTGTGAGTCACTTTATGTTAGTAATATAATACAGTAATTCTATTCATCTAAACAGGTAAATATATTAAGAGTCTAGACCCCCCAGTCATCACTTAGCTCGGAAGTGTTTCGATAACGACCTTGAGTGGTTGGAGTAGGTGGCAATAGGAGAAGAGTGCGTTACCATTTAAATTCTGTGTTTACGTGTTTATCACAATTTTGTTTTCAATAAGAATTTCATCTAAGTATTACTACATATGTTTAAAGACATACAATCACGGTTTGTTGACATGTTTTATGGTAAAACATATTTTACCTGAAAATATATACACGTTATTTGTCTACAGAAATGGTTGTTGCACAATATGCTTGTGTAAACAAAGCAAATGTACAATACGTTCAGGTAGAATTTGGTTGACCATGAAATATGTCAACAAACCATGATTGTTGAAGTAATCATGCAAAAATATAATGTTTTAATAATTAGAAAAATACTATTTTACCAAAAGAGGCATATCTGCAATTTTAGGGTCAAACTTATTACTATACTTTTCTTTTCAGTGATTATTTTATGTGTTTGAACTATTTGGAAATTCAATTAAATGGGAGAATTATGGTCCTATAAGCTACGACCAACACTACTTATACCTACAGACACCAACAAATCAAATCTCAGACCATAACCAAATTTTAATTACCACACCCTGTTACATCCAGTAACTCTCTAAGGGTCCAGCGTGCCTAGCCTGGTTGACCTTAAGGGCCAAAGTGATTTTGCTTTGTGGGTCTAGCCACCATTCTGGGAAATGTAGAAAGTAATCGAAGCCTGACATTGAAGATGAGGAGGTTTCACAATGCTGTCTTCCGTAAATCCTTCCTTCGATTTTCATCCCACTTAACTCCCTACATGCTGGAGGCAACCGGAGATGTCCTAAAGAACAGTATCTGTGCCTAATCCAACAGGGAGAGGGTTAACAGTGCAAACAACTAAATCAGTCTGAGCTTCCAATTATATATTTTTTTCTCATAGTTTTGAGAAAACTCCATCTGGGTTTTTTTTTCTTTTTGAAAATTGTAATTTTCTAATTATTTGCATACAACACATTAATTTTGAAGTGAGTAGACATGGTTTATTTTAATTTTATTTTTGTAGACATGATTAATTGTACCTTTTTGAATGTGTTCCAGAATAGTTGTATTTACATTTGTGTACATTTCACGTTAAGGAGTGCCAGATAATATGAATCTGACAGGGCATGTTGACATTATACTGCAATAGTACAATGTCGTGTCACACGTTAATAGGTAATAAATGCGGAATGTATTTTAGTTACATCTTTTTTAACTGAATTTACCGATATTTTCATGTAGTATTACATCATAGCCTCATTGTGGACTGTTTTAAAGGCCACAATTACGGTACTCTTTATCACATTTCTGGTTTCTTGAAGCAGGCTTGAAAGTTTATATGTATAAATCTTAATTAGTTTATTTAATATTACAAAATGTTCATTTAAAGTACCTATATATCATGACATTTATAAAAATGCAACCATTTGTTTTGGGGAAAAAAATGAAGAATTAATTCTGCAATTTGTATACAATAAATTAATTTATTTTTACAGTCATTTTGTTATGAACATCACAAGTGATACATGCGAACATTATTTACAACATGGAATAGGCAGGGTATAATACATGTTAATTATTTTTATTATTATTATTATTATTAATATTATTATTATTATTATTAACTTGATTTACGTTGTTGATTTGAGATTAGTGTACCCTATGCTAATTTCAATATTTAACTTTACAGCATATTGTCATGCTATTTGATTAAGGTAACCATAAAACACACACTAGTGACACTTGTCATCCTGTCAGTATAAGTATTTACCGGTAGACTTAATACGGCAGCTAATTAGTACAGCTAATTAGTACTGCACCCACATTTTCCTCGTCAACGACCCATCATCACCCACACAACATGTGTGGAGTACAGTTGACTTCACATGATAACTAACCTCATTTAACAATATCTACGCTTGTCTTTTTATGTGGGTTAATCTACTAGACATATTGCTTATTTTCCCGGAAGTCCCTTCGTACTTCGTTGAGTTATAGATGATCATCGATAGCAAAATATTGATGAAACCGTTAAACTGCGTTGTTAAAATAGACGAGTGTTGAGATAACAATCGCTAATAGGATTGATGATATACTGCGTAATAGTGAATATGGTAAATAGGATTGATGATATACTGCGTAATAGTGAATATGGTAAATTACGATAAATTTTGTCAATTAATGGGTACGGATTAGAATGCACTTTTAGCACTGAATGTTGAAGTAAACCTGTTAGCATCACCTGGTAGTCACAGACCAAGGATGATAAATGTATTGCCACAGTACAGACAGCACATCCTATCCTATACTATTTGGAAGTGACATTAATATAGAATGGTATCATCCTGTTTGTCAATCCCATCCCATGATAAAAGTACAGTAGACCTCGCATATAAGTTATAACGGACTCATTAGGACCGGCTATTTCTGTCCGTTATATGCGAAGTCTGTTACACGCATATGCCACAATTAGCGTTAGACGGGACCTGGGACTTCAGATTCAGTCCATTATATGCGAGTGTCTGGTTTATCCGAGGCCGGTATATCCGAGGTCTACTGTATATTTATTATTGTATTGTTGAATTGTTGTATTATGCCCTGTCATGAGAATACATTTGGTTTAAATCGCATCTAATCAATATCGCATCTGAAAGGTAATTCTCATGAACATTGATGCAGGATTTGAGAATGGCGCCTTTGGCTTTGAAATATATTTTTTGACCATACACTACCACCTGCCTCGTTAATACTTATTGGTTTGAAGATAAAGTCAAAACAAATATATATGGATAGGTATGAATATCAGTTGCGATCACAACTCTGGTTGGGTTGTTTAATTTCATGATTTACAATATGCAAAATCTTTATTCATTGATAAAAACCTTTTAAAAACCAAAATGAAAGATTAGCTAAAATATTCATCATTGGGTATGAGAGTTGAAGCAAGTATAAAGGATGCTATTTCTTAAAACGTGCACTACTACACTACACTAGGAATGTTAATGAATTGGTAATCTATGCAGATAAAAACGACATAAAAATAAAACACAACATATTTGATCCAATGGCAGGAATAGAAGTGTATGTGACATGTATGAGAATGATGTATGTTTTTTTGTAGGTATAGAATACATCTTTTAAAAGCAGTTGTTAAAGAAACCAGCCCTGAAAACTTGTTCTCATTATGACAAGTAGAATCCATTTTTTTACTTACGCTAATTGCCACTAAATTAGAATCCCTCTGAGAACATGATGGCAAACACCCACTCACAGAATTCCAAATAATGTGGCTGTATCTTAAACAGGCGCTGCCTACATGTTTGAAAATACCTTAAAAAGTACATTGAATCATTTGTAGTCAGGTTTATCCTGTTCATGTAAATAGGCATCAATGAATCTACTTGAATAAGTCTACAGATCGAAAAGTTAAAGTATTTCATCTTTTTGTATTTGATTTTGTTTATATGTTGATCTTTCTGAGTGACAATTTTTGGAGAACCTTTGTATCAAATGTGTATCAAATTCACCGGTGAACGAGTGCATTTCTTCAAATTTGATTAAACATTGTACTTGCAATGATTCACCCTTCAAAGTCTTCACACGTCATACCATGAACTCAATAAAAGGCAATTATTAGATCAAAAGACACGGAAGTGATTCATTCTTCGGTGTTTGGCAAACCAAATCAGGCTAATGCAATACTACCGTAGTTACTCAGTTTATATGTACTCAACAAAATAAATAAAGAGCCATCAGATGTTTTGTAAGGAAACTGTCTACAAAATTTCTGAACTCGGCATGAGGCATCTGGCCCTGAGAATACGAAACTTTTTCTGAGTGTGAATTCATCCTCAATTCAGTTTTGTTCACAAATCCCCATATTAAATCTGAGCTTGAGCATGAAATCGTACTCAGGAAAGTTTCGTAGTCTTGGGTTCTGGCGCCATTCTTCATTCATGCGCCTGTAAGTTCTATAATACCTGCAACCTTTAGACATTTGGAAATTCTTCATTTTAGAAATAATATAAAGTAAAATGTATGTAAAAAAATGCTAAAGATATTTTTATTCATTTTGTTGAGTATATTTGACTGTACATGTAGTCAACATTTATCATTTTCATTTCATGCAATTTTCAACATCTTTAATCATTTTGGCACCTCCTGTTGCCTTTAATAAATAGTCTAAGGTTAAAACACAAATGCACACACGTACACACACGTACACACAAGGAACATAATCCCTAAGACATCATTACTATAGCTGCATCACTCCTAGTGGCCATTTAATGAAATGCTTTAGAACTTGTAAGTGATAAATTACATAAGACAAGTAAAGATATCTGCTAACGTCAAGATAACTTCCTTGTCTAGTATTTCAATCAAAGCATAGGTCATTATGACATAAATATGGCATTTACTAACTTAATATGGCATTATGCCACATAAATATGGCATTATGCTGTAGGTATTGTGATATCATTAGCCCATCACAAGATTATGTTATCAAATATGAAAGTTAACTGAAACATTTTCACAAAGTTTGCATATTCGGTTTCATTGCAAATAGGTGAAAGATTCCCACAGTGACGTTAAACTCCATGATCACTCACTCACGCATATTCGGTTGTCAAACATATTTAGCTGTGCCGGGTTAAATAATGTTATTATGATATATAATACAAATTGTAATAGTAAGCATAATGTCAAACTTAACCCTTTAACTTAGCATCAAAATGGAAAAATAATAATTTCATCTATTGGTCCGATAAAGGTGAATAAATATGTATGATTCTGACAATACCAATGCTTTCATGTTAAATTGTAGATTGCTATACCTTGGTGAAATAGAAATCAGAACATTACGACATGGCAATGAATTAACATTTCTCCACATCCATCATTGAACCAGTGTAAAGGCCTGTTAGATAATTAACCCCTTTCCTTCTGGAATAATCACAAGAACTCTCATACTGGTAGTTAGAAAGATGTTGTTCTTATCTTTCTTCAGACTTCTAGATGTTTTTTTGTTTTTTTTCAATTTGTTTTTACAGTTGTTATCACTTTTCTCTGATCATATTTCTATCCTGCTGCTATCCACATAAATATTTTCATTATTTAAGTAAAAAAAATAGAAAAATATATATGTCATCTTTTCATGTTGACAGTTAGGACATCTTTCATTGTCTAGGACAGCAGGGAAAGCTAAAAAGTATTTTCACAATTTTCACAAATTGTCTTCATGAAATGGAACTCTTTCACCATGGTCAAAAGCCAAGACAACAGAAGACTTCAAATGATTGCTATGCATTCAAGGTCTCAGCATGTCTTGTGGCCTCCAGCGTGTCCATTGTGACCGAGGCTTGTTGTAATCGAGTTGCTTACATATACAACTGTACGTTCACAAATATCCTCCATGGACTAGCTCTAGGGAACAGTACTTTAATAGTCATCTCACTGTTGTCTACCGACCAGGAAGAACCTTGAGAGCAGGGGCCCTATTCTCGAAATGTTCTTATGTAGGCGAGTTAAGTTGCCCGATCACATGCATTAATAGAACACTTTGATTTTATTCAGCAGCGAGAAGGTTAAGAACAGTTCGTAGCCATACTATAGGAGTTGTTAAGAACTGTTCTTAGGCTAAGAAGTTTTTATGAACGTTTCGAGAATAGGTCCCCGGGATATCAGCAGCAGAGCCTTGAGGACTTTTGGCAACCCAAACAGAACCTCCAAATAGAGCTGTTCCTTGAGGACTTGTGGCAACCCAAACAGAGCCTCCAAACAGAGCTGTTCCTTGAGGACTTGTGGCAAC
>JAVCKZ010094132.1:0-11506 GCA_034780755.1 Lepetodrilus elevatus | reverse complement strand
AGTGCCCAGAAACGCTCCAGAATACGAATTGTGTGTCGCGGATCCCGAAAAGGCATGAGGGTACCTATTTTAAAATTTTGATATTTCAAAAACCATTCACCGAAATTACATAAAATTTTGGATGTCTTGATCAAATACCTTAGGGGGGTTGGTGTACACCTCTAGGTGATTTGGCATGGAATGACCCTATACTACTGTTATCGCGCACAGGTGAAAGATTCCCGCTGAGACGTAAAATAATAACTCGCTATTGTGAGTTGGATCATTGCATATGGGTGAAAGATTGCCACATGTATGTTCCCAAAAATCTGTCAATACACTGATACAGTTGATTGCAAATAAAATCTTTTAACTCTTATCCTCATCAGTTATTAATCTTCATGTTGTAATGTTAACGTTTGTTTTCATTTTCTGTTCAGCAAAACCGCCATTGCTGTAGATACTATCATCAACCAGCGTCGATTCAACGAGGGCTCCGATGAGAAGTCCAAGCTGTATTGTATCTACGTTGCCATTGGTCAGAAGAGATCTACCGTGGCTCAGCTTGTCAAGAGGTTGACTGACGCAGGTTAGTCGGAACATAATCTTCATTTTACTAGAAACTCTATGCACAATGGTCCAGCAAGCTTCTTATTTGGAACGTTTATGCATTTGTTTTTTAAATGTGGAATTACAAACCATCCATGTACACGTATGCAATTTCAAAGGAAACAAGATACTCATTTGGAAACGTAACTTGGATCATTATTGCAAGAATAGCAAGGTATTGTTTTTAAATGTGTAGTTTTGCTATGTTTTATGTTTATATTTACATGTGAATGTACCGTTTTCCTATGTTTGACATTTGATGTTTACGTGTGAATGTACCATTTTGCCTGTCTGTCTTTCAGATGCCATGAAGTACACCATCGTGGTGAGCGCCACAGCCTCCGACGCCGCCCCCCTGCAGTACCTCGCCCCATACTCCGGCTGTGCTATGGGAGAGTACTTCCGAGACAACGGCATGCACGCCCTCATCATCTACGACGATTTGTCAAAGCAGGTTAGTGTTATCTTCATCAGTAGTAGACTGAAATAGGGCAAGATTGTTTGTGATTTACCCACTTTGATATCGATGTGATGGATTATAATGACTTCATTTCGTGGCCTTATTTCACAGTCTTGATTGTAGCTCTACAAGAACAGCAATTCCCTTACATATGTAGTCATTTGCAACTCTTGGTGCTGCGATTGTTTTGTGGAATGGGTCTCAGTTCTTCCTTGTATTCCTGTTGAATGCTCTATAGTTGTCAGTCCATGTATTGACGTCTACGTATGTCTCTGTTCAGGCCGTGGCCTACCGCCAGATGTCTCTGCTGCTGCGTCGTCCCCCCGGTCGTGAGGCCTACCCCGGCGACGTCTTCTACCTGCACTCGCGTCTGCTGGAGAGAGCCGCCAAGATGAGTGACGCCCACCAGGGAGGTTCCCTGACCGCCCTCCCCATCATCGAGACCCAGGCCGGTGACGTGTCTGCCTACATCCCCACTAACGTCATCTCCATCACCGACGGACAGATCTTCTTGGAGACCGAGCTCTTTTACAAGGGAATCCGACCTGCCATCAACGTCGGTCTGTCTGTCAGCAGAGTAGGATCTGCCGCCCAGACACGTGCCATGAAGCAGGTCAGTTGCCTAGAAATACCGTTACAGGGATAGAACTTTAGCACAAAGACTAGCCCACTAAGTACTAGTTTGATTAAGACAATATTAAAGGTTAACCCGTTTTAATTCTGCATCAGGTTGCTGGTTCCATGAAGCTGGAGTTGGCCCAGTACCGTGAGGTTGCTGCTTTCGCCCAGTTCGGCTCCGACTTGGACCAGTCTACACAGAACCTGCTAAACAGGGGAGTGCGTCTCACTGAGCTGCTGAAACAGGGACAGTATGGTAAGGACACCTTACAACCAGTGCTCATCCAACGTAATACTGTAAAACAAAGAGTGGAAGGTATCGCTAATGCAATATTTCTTCACGAAAGCATTGGGCAGGTGGTCTCAGTCAGTTTTTCATGATTTTATGCTATTCTAAAAGCATGGTGTACTCCCAGACTATAATGCAGGCCATGTCCCAAGATTACAAAACTTTACAAACTCTGCTCAATTCGAGGTTTTGTTCACAAATCCTCATTTACAATTTGCGCATGAGCATGAAATCGTACTCATGTTTTTGTAACCTTGGGGCCAGTGCCAGATGAATTTGAAAAGTGGTATATCCAATATGGCTTGTTCGCTCATTTAGTATTTCAGATTTCTCCATCAATTGGAGATCGTCTGTTCTGCATCTTGTCGTATTGTGTTTGACACTACGTGAGATTCTATGCTCTTGTTTCAGTTCCAATGGCCATTGAAGAACAAGTCTCCGTCATCTATGCCGGTGTCAGAGGTCACCTCGACAAGCTGGACCCCTCAAAGATCACCCAGTTCGAAGCCGAGTTCTTGAAACATCTGCAGAGCAGCCAACAGGAGATGTTGAAAACCATTGCCGTAGATGGACAGATCACCGAACAGACCGACCAGAAACTTAAATCTGTTGTGATAAACTTTTTGGCTGGCTTCCAGTCGTAACTGTGTTGATGCTAGGACTATGTGGGAATTACGTGTAAAGTAGGTACAGCTATGTGTACTACAGAGTACCCGATGTGTGACTGAAGATGCGACCACGCTATAAACAAGACGTTTGGACATGTACAGTTGTCAAATTGGTTGCATTGCAAATAAAATGCTAAAATACCATGTTTTTTTCCTTTGTATTTTGGATCTCTATTGTCAGGTATTGAAGTGGACCTTTTCCTAGTAAATTGCATGGGTGAAAGTTTAAGTGATCATTTTTCCAGATAGTTTTGGGCATTAGCGGCCGCCAGCAATAATTTTCAGGGTTTTCAAAATGTTCAAATTTTACCCATGAAATTATTATTACCGACTACACCCACATCATAAAATGGTTTCATCCTTACATAAAACAATATAATATAATAGAACTGCCAGGCCCAGTCAAAAATTGGTTTGGCCAATGTGGTCTCTCAAAATTACACAAATAAGTACCAATTATGACAAGTAAAAGGTTTTCCTCAGCAACATTAAAACTCCACAATCACAAGCTCACTGTGACCTGATGAGAATTGAGGGATTAAAAATCTTATTGTTGAAATTCTTATTCACCGACTCGTGACAATAATTTGAAAGGTTGAATATTTTATGAAATGTGAAGAAAAATAAGCATTTAACGCAATGAATCTATTGTAAATGTTTTGTATCATCGATAACATATTTTATTACCCAATACTGGCTTCCACTGGAGATAACATCAGGTGGATAACAATGTGAATTCACCCGGTGATGCATGTAACGTTTCAAAATTGTCCTGATTGGTCAGTCGTGCTGTTGCCATCCAATCGACAGCCGTTCGCGTGCATGGTTTGCATGCGTTTGTCGATTTCACCCATCAATTGTCACCATTCATTGCAGGTGCACGTGAAGACTTCTGTTCAGTATACCTTACATTTGAGTATATTGCTTTAGTTACATAAATAGAATCTCAACTTCGTGTCTTTTGATACCAATGTTATCCTACTCGTTGATTAACGTAACCAAAATCCTCGGATTTGGGATACTTTTATCAACTCGTAGGATAACATTGGTATCAAAAGACACTCAGTGGAGATTCTCTATATACATGTATATTCAAATTGCATCCAATAATAAATGGTGTAGAAAAATACATTTTCAGAGTCCAGGAAATGGTCATCTTCCATAGCTATATGCAATTTGGTTTTGATATTTTCTGACATCCAATTATTCACAAATAACAAAAAAATAAATAATGTTGAGGTTATTTTATTAAAACACAGCCAACAAGCACTTGTTATTGCATCAACACATCAGTTGGGAACACCAGGCATTAGAAATGTATCGCTTTCCTCCATACACAATAGTGGTATTAAATCTACACAAGTACATCCCTGGAGCCAGAACTGACAATCCCATACCGCATAGTTCAGTCGCGATATTGTTACTCTGGTAACTACCATTGCCAATTATATTTTATTAAAAAATAATTAGTTAATTCTTCAAAATTAAGTACAGTAATGTATAAATTCAACAAAATATTTGGAACAATATTTAGAATGTACGGTATTTTACATTTATTGCATAATTTAGCATCGCATTAGCAGTTGGAAATTTACTTGAAGCAGCGTTTCCTGGGATTATGGTTGTACTGTAGCACGGGAAATGATTAGCGTGTCCACCATAGTAAGACCACGCTATCAGTCCACATCACTGGTACAACCATTTCTATGAAGATGTCTCATAATTTGCAAATGAAACTATCGACATGTTATTAGAATAAGAGTAACATTTATATCACAAACAATCTCGTAATGATTCCAATAGGCGTGTACTGTAGTTTTACAGGATATATCTATAATTATTGCTTCTGAATAGATTAAAATAATAGTATGTTTTCATTATCACAGAATGGAGTTACCTGCCTTAGATTATACAAAGTCATGGTATTTATTCAAAATAAAAACATCTTAATAAATTAAAGGCATACAATCACGGATAATTGGTCTATATAATGGAAAATTTTATATGAGACTGTTTGATTTATCCACCCAAAAGTTGTTATTTACTGATGTACTTAGTTCCCAGTACTCAATAAATAGTTATAAAAATATTAATATTATATATGAATATTTATCTTATTAATGATGCATTAACTGATCTATGAAGGAATTGCAAGCAAACGTTGCCGTTATGCATTATATTTTAGTCGTATCACTGAGTTATGTCCCCCTTGCAGTGGAATTGTATCCACCATACAGCAGCGGAAAGGTTTTTGGAAGTACAAACATGATTTTTTTTTTGTACGTCAAGTGAATGTAGATCTAATGTAGTCCAAAATGACCATAAATATTTGTAATACGGTAGTATGCCTTTAAGATAGACTTTTAAAAAATCAGAAATTAAAACTACTGGCATATTTTGTGGTTTGTCGACAATACATGATAGAAACTGCATGATCTTTCAAATGGTATCAAATAAGTAAAATAAATAGGTAACATGATAAATATATCACAAATATATACACATACCCGGTAATTAGAATAAAAATGTATGACATATTAATAGCTAAACTTCTGGTCATGCAAGGAATTTAAAATACCATAATCCATATGAGGTCTCATTATTGTAAACAATAAATAAAACATTAATACCAGTACATAAAGATGCATCCCAATCTTGCAATCTCATATTTCCTCAATGAGAACCATGCAATATTGTATTACTTCTAGTGCAATTCAAGACATCTCATATTTCTCCTACCAAGTCTAGCAATTCTGTATTATTTCACTACGAGTTGTAAAACTCTGATGCACGGTGTATCAAGAATCTCGTATTTATTCTACATGTATATTTTGTGTTCCATTATCTTAATTTTCATATTTCATGTATTACTTTCCAGTCTCACAATTCTTCTACTCAAGCCACATCACTGGTACAACCATATTATTAGTTCTTCCCTGCGATTCGTACAATTTGTGCAATGCAAAATTGGAAAGGCAACATTTAAATCCCTGAATGTCTTTTATACTCTTGGCTGAATGAGATTAGGTATTTAGTGTACTATGAGAATATAGATACAATAGTTCAGATGACATTGTGAGCACAATGAACTACGGCTAAATAAGCTAAATTAATACATCAAATTCAAACGGTTGCCCATTTCAATAAATCTATATTTTCTTTGGGATGAGAATGATGAACTATTGCACTAGTGTACACAGTATTATATTAATCTTTTTGAAAAATCCATTTTTAACACTTTCAGACATTGAAAAACAACCACCTCCCTACCCCCATTTTTTTTTATATAGTCAATGATATGCAAAGATTCATGTGAGATGTGAGTAGGCTAAAATATTCAATATTTGTACAAGACTAAAGGCTCATTCAGTTCCAATGTGTGCGGCAGCCGCAATGGTTAAATGAACATTTCCCCAATATTTTGTTGGTCAGAACGGTTTGCTATGCGGTTTCAGTGTGAACAGGAGCGATCTGTTATGGCATTAACCGTGTTAGGTCTGAATGAGCCTTAAAGGTCCTCATATACCAGAGACGAGTGAAATATCACCGCGCCAATCAGAGGTGACAAGATTCTATCGAGATTTGTCGTTGCGAATTTCGCTTTCGGTGTGCAAGGACTTTAACACTGGAAACCTCGTTGATTCAGTATGTGATATATTGAAAAAGTGACAATGAGAGTAATGTGAACTATTATTCAGTGTACAATTAATGACAAGAGTGAAATTATGGTGCATGGTTCCAAAAACAAAGCTGAAACATCGAGATACATAATCATTCATAGAAAAAAAAGATCGAGTTGTGAATATAATAATAACACATCACACACCAGACAAATTAATAAAACAATTCTCAAAACAAGCGTTAGATAAATAATTTAACCTTAAACAAACAAGGGAATACATAAATATATCTGCCGTATATATTTTTTCTTTGGACAAGAGTAAACATTTGAATATTCATGCCATTGTAAATTGTGAGATATGTGACTTCTGGATGGCACTAGTTAAATGACAACTTTGTAACTGATTAATGTTCCTAAATAACTCAGGATGAACTTCTACACAATATGTTCTATGTATTATACATTTAAATGTATGAAATGTAATTACATGTAATGTCATTGGAATTATGAACATCATTCTGTCCAGATTCATATGCATATTCTAAATATCAATATTGGATGGTTGCTATAATTCCAGGATTTCAAAAAAAAATATGAAATCCCACAACTTAAAAATATTGATTCATAATGGTTCATGAACATATCTAATAGATCTGTACATAATGATAATCCCCAGCATGCTGTTTCATACCATGTAATAACATACCAATAATAATGTTGTCTATAGTTAACACAAGTGTTGAATGACTTCCACTGCAGAGCTTCATGAGCTTGTGACCAAAATAATTCATGTCGCCTCGACGCACTATGGAATTTGGTCTCGTGACCCATTAGCATCATGACACAATGAATACTAATGACTCGACATTCATTTCTTAAATGGAGGGAAACATTTGTATGTCTAGATATTCTTCATATCTGACTGATTGAAATATGTCCACTATTTCACGGTACTACATGGTATGTCCACTGAAGATAATATCATTCTGGTTTCACACGATACAGGATTCAGTGGAAAACAATACATATTTCCACATCTTAACATGCTAAACATGAAATGTGATATTGTGACGGAGGTATAAGATGAATAATGATGAAGTCCACACTGGACAGAGGTCAGAGATAGGGATATTGAGATACATGACAGTGAGGTGACATGCTGTCCATCATGACCATGACACTGTGACCTATTCTGA
This sequence comes from Lepetodrilus elevatus, assembly GCA_034780755.1. Taxonomy (NCBI): domain Eukaryota; kingdom Metazoa; phylum Mollusca; class Gastropoda; order Lepetellida; family Lepetodrilidae; genus Lepetodrilus; species Lepetodrilus elevatus. Next base: position 4,065 of record JAVCKZ010094132.1, on the reverse strand, counting down.
ACATTTTTATCTTGAAAATACACAATGAAGTCTTTTCCATATCCGACATTCGAAGATTAACACTTTTTTGATTGTCGGATATGGAAGACGTCATTGTGTATTTTCAAGATCGTTAAGCTATTTAACTTTGAATCATACTATGGTCAAAGTCACAGCAAGGTCATCATGTATGTTTGAAAATTGTAAGAAATGCTCTTGCCGTCTTGGTCCCGAAATTATAACTAAGCTAAGACTGATGATCTAAGATAAATAGAAGTTTAAATTTTAAAATGGCAATCATTTTGGAATTTGCGTATTGATGCTCCATAAAGATTGGAATTAAACTAAATGATTTAGAGATATGATGCATGAACTGTATTAACGGTCTTGTAGCATATGTTAAAATAATGTTTAAAGGTGCTAAGACCTGTAGTCAGAATGGAAATGTTACTTTCTTTAGAATGACCGTGAAAAGGAAACTGTCAACCAACCCAATCTAATAAGAAACATCCCAAACAAGACTGCCTTCAAAACATGACATCAGTAAGCCAGTTCAGAGTTTCAAATATACACAGAATACGTGTGCGCGTCTGAACAACAACCGTCTGAATCGCTATAGAGCTTGTAATGCATCTTTATCATCTAGTTTGCGCTATCATCATTTTGTTACAATCACTGTAAAGTATTCTGGTGGTTGTGACACGCATTTTAATAGCATTATACTAATACCGGGGTATACAATATTTTTTTGCTTTCAATTTTGACACATATTCTGCACATATTCAAAACTCTGAACTTGAATTATGATTTTTAGTTCAAACTGCAAAATTTATAGGATAACATTGCCTCGAGTGCTTAGGTAGTATCAGACTATAAGCCTCCAATACCCTGAGTGAGTGAATATGGAGTTTAACGTCGCTGCGGGAATCTTTCACCCATTTGCGACGATCCAATACCCTGGACGACTCCATAATGTTGTAAATCTTTGAGGAAGCCAAGAAGTATATCACCATCACCTCGTACACTCAACAATGAGGTCAAATACTTGCACACTATTTTTCTAGTGTGCATACAAGATTTTCACTCCATATGCAGCAATATTTTCCTTATCACATAATGACACAAAACTTATAAGTAAATAGACAAAGGATTATTACCGGTAAATACAGCAGCCTAGTAGGTTATAAATGACATGCATCATGATTCATCAAACATGTATAATGTTATACAAAATACCGTGACTGCCGTAGTTGAACTTTGACTTTGTTCATTGATAACATTTAATACCCATCATTATCAAATGCAAGTTTTAAAGAATTTGTTCAGTACCATAGTTACATAAAAAAAAATATGTTAACATCATAATACGACAAATTCTCAAAGTTCATTATCTTGTCACAAAATCGAATATTTAATAATTTGCAAACATAATAATAATAGTCCATTTATATATTGCATTAGCTCCATGGAAGCATGATCAAAGTCAATATCACAAACTTCCTCAGAACAAAACTGACCAGCTCTATTACAAGGATCAATGTCAATACAGGGTAAATAACAAAACAAAGAACTTATTATAATGACTGGGTAAACAGGCCACTGTGGTTTATGTGACTAAACTAACAATGAGTGAATATGGAGTTTAACGTCATGCGGGAACTAAACTAACAAACCAACACTTCAATATATATCATAACGGTTAGAAATAAATATACATAATTATTTCAAAAACATGTTCTACAAAACAGTCTGATACTGTTAGAGCAGAAAATCACAAATTCTGCTATTATACTTTCTAATTTCAAAATCACAAACTCACTTGAATGAAAAACTTTGGGACAAGCAATATTTTTGGTTTACTTTTAGCCTAAATATTGAGACCATATCCCTAAAGATGAAAACAACACTATAATAAGACAAACAGCATTAAATATAAAAATTAATTTCATAAATATTATTTGTACAAAATTCCATATCCTTAAAAAAATGAATGTTTCGGTTCTGATAAATTCACAATGGTCTTAAGAATAATGAAAATGCAATGAAACATGGGAAAGATGAACAGAAATAACATTATTTGTGCAATATGAACATGTCTATAACTCCAAGACAAAATCTCAAATATCTGAATATCTCAAACATCTTAACATAAGATCTGAATATGTCAAACATCTCATAAATGTTAACATCTCAAATATCTGAACATCTCAAACATCTCAAAATCTCAACTATCTGAACATGAAATGACAAATTCTTTCTCTCATGAATGGCGAGTCCTGATTCTTTTGAAAATGTTCATCCGGCTGAAGAACGACCTCATGCGCCTCAGTCTATTTTTCTTGCGATTGGCTTTATGGAGAGCTTCTGCCGCTTCCTTCTCCTTCCGCCGAATCTCTCGGACCAGTCCGTGGAATACATCGTCCACACGTTGCCGCAACACTGCCGACGTCTCGTAGAATGGGCAGCCCAACTGTCGAGCCAGCGCCACACCATCTTGTGTCGTCACCTGTCATGATGATCCGTTAATTTAATTTTCATAAAAATGTGATGATCTTAATATTCCAATATTCGGAAACATGTAATTTTGTTTCTAAGACTAAGGAGACATGAATGGTTCTATTGGAATATAGGAATTGACATTTAAATACAAATACTAGTAATAATGTATTATTGTAAATGGGCTTGTGGCCTTACATGCAATATAGAATTGAGTGAGTGAGACTGAGAGAGTGGTTATGGAGTTTTAATGTCGCCCTGGGAATCTTTCACCCATTTGTAACGACCATAAAGAATTGAACAATACCGGTAGGTGGGAATTTCACTAACTACAGATTGGTGTCAGGACAGTAGTAACGTGTCAGCCTACAGAGCTAAAGGTTGCAAGTTTAAACCCACAACGGGAATCTGCAGAAGGTACCTATCCAATGTAATTTCAGAACTCACAGTGCAGTTATCATCCTTGGTTTGTCAATACCAGCTGATGCTTGCACTCATGTCATAAACTGTCAAGCCACATATTAATGAAATAATCTAGAACAGTGGCAATTACAAACAAAACATTCGATGAATGAATTGCAATATCTACCCTACTTGATATTATGAATGTAAACGCATATGTATACTTGAACAATCTGGAGAGAAAAAAATGTAAGTAAATAAAATATCTTACCTGTCGCTTGCCTTCAAGGTCGCACTTGTTTCCCAGAAGGACAATTGGAATATCTTGATCGCACCTGACCTTGTCGATCAGCTTCTTGTACGTGAGGACTTCATCAAAACTACGGTGGTCAGTTATAGAGTAGCCAATGATAAAACCCTCGCCCTTCCGCATGTACTGCTCTCGCATGGCCGAGAACTCGGGCTGTAACACAGACAACATAATTCAACATCATAGCCCAACCTCAGTAATCTACCTTAGCTCTTGTATTATTTACAGCCGATGTTCAGTGACTTACAGCTCATTAGCCACAGCAAGTTGGAACACAAAATGAGATGCTGATAGAGCTAGCTTTTGACATTTTAACTGATTAACCCTCTCCATGCTGAAGGCAACTGGAGATGCCCTATGGAGCAGTGACTGTGCCAAATCCAGCAGGGAGAGAGTTAAACACTAAGACAAGCAAAGAATACCCTTGCAGTGATCAGTGGATGGCAGAACTTCAGGACAGGGTGTTTATTTATACTCTATACTGACAGGGTGTATATACTGACCTGTCCTGCCGTGTCCAGGATGTCCAGATGCGCGGCCTCGCCATCGATACGACATTGGTGCTCGTATGCATCCTCTACAAAAGAAAACTTTTATCAAATTTGGAATCAAGAACCGTATTCTCGAAACTGTTACTACGTATCTTAAGAACTTACGAAGTCAGAAAAGATCGATATAAAGTGAATACCAATAGATATTTATGTTAAAAACAACTTCCATAAATCACAGACGGTTTGATATTGATCTGACTCATAGTGCGAGATCGCCATCGTGACGTGCAAAGAATTTGCTTATCTTACACCGGCGCTACACTTGCGACCAAATCGTCGTGATAATGAAAAGTTACTGCTACACATGCACCTAAACCGTCGTGCGAC
>JAVCKZ010094121.1:0-11507 GCA_034780755.1 Lepetodrilus elevatus | reverse complement strand
ATGGTCCGGGCTTTGCTAAGTCATTTTTAATTGGCCCTGATGTCTTTGATACCTCTCTTGTTAATGTCTCACACTGTAGACTACATGGTGTAAGAGCATATTATAAAGATTTATATGTTGATTATATTCTAAACTTATTCAACGTAGGTGGACTATCTCATTTCGCACTCTAGCATAAGTATGGGGGATACCTACTGCCAAGTTTGTTTGCATTTTGTATTGCTTTATAACAGGGTAACGGTTTGCTGTCTCACACGGCGGTGCACTAGCAGCTAACTAGTATCTCAACTAGTGCCTCTTACATATATATAGCGTGACACAGGGCTCTTGACCGCCAATAGCTCATCAAGGGTAACGCGGGTGTCGTGCTGAAAAGTTAGCAACACGACATGTCAACAAACGCATTGAAGGGAATTTAAACTAGTGCATTCACTGAAACACAAAGGTTTCCCTGTATCGACGTTAGCCTGGATCGAGTTACGATTCCAGGATAACGAAAACAAAACGTATTAATTTTGTTTATCCAACAAGATACAAAATATACGGACTGGGGAGCAGTGCACGACCAGTTGAAAATAAGTATTAGAGACAAAAGACGACCTTGCGATTACTAGGCATGTTCCTATGACCATTGATATATTTTTCACGAATAATGTAAAACGTATACGGTGGTATAGTGATACTAGTAGACAGTGTTCTTCACCCATGCACCCACCTTCAATACACTTCACCCATGCACGAGCCTTCAATCCAATAGTCCACGCACCCACCGCAATGATCCATACACCCCTCGAATCGTAGCTATCAACGACTTTAATCTTACTTCTATTTCAACATGCACGTCAAGTAGACCGTAAGCCTGCAATATAGTACACCGTGACTTGGGTATTCTTGTATCACATGCTTGTTACATATAAATGTAACACCATAATTTTATCCTTTAAACATCACATTGTACATGGTGTGCATACCATACTCTGATTCTGTGTCAAACACCTTATTATATCCCTAATAGCATAGTCCTCATTATATTCACCATGAACCGTTAAGCTTTCTGAGGGTAAAGGTCTTCAGTGAGCCATTTGTCATGATGTCATTACCAATCAGTAGAACTGATATGCAAATGATTTGCAAATGATATGCAACGTGGTTAATTATGGATAGTCTAGCTTTCTGTGTCACTCAATGTTTCGAGAGTATGTTTATGTTCTGAGGGCATATTCTCGAAACGTTCGTACGAACTTCTTAACTTAAGAACAGTTCGTAGCTATACTATAAGAATCGTTAGGAACTGTTCTTAGGCTAAGAGGTTCGTAAGAGCGTTTACGAGAATAGCCCCCAGTTCTGGTCTGTTCTGTTTCTTGTTCAATGCAGCTATAGAAACTAGAAATAAAACCGTAATTTCTTAAGAGCACGATCTCGTAGGGAACTACTGTACAAAACGGCGTACCAATATCTCTACGGTAATCTAGATCTCTCTTTGGCCGTTGCTAAGGTTGGAGTTACGGTTACCTTAGAGCGTATTCGTTTCAAACGTTCGACCAACCCTAGGGTAATGGTCGCGTGATCAAATTAGTCAATGAGGGTTTTCGTATCATCATGAGTGTTTGGTCATCGTTACTCGATCGTTACCCTATGGTTGGTAGAGTAATTGAAACGAATACGATCTTAGAGAGAGTTACCCCGTTTCGTGCAGGATAGCCTTGATTCTCTTCAGTAATGCGGTCTTACATTATTTACGTCGTAGAGTTTTGCCTGATTAACTATTTACAGTGGCAGTTGAATGTCAATACAAGCTGAAATTAAACAGGTAACACTATTACGGAACGTTTATAAAACAAAATCGCAAGAATTAACTTAAATATTTTAATATACATACTTATTAGCATTGACGAAACGTTGCTCTTTTACACCACCATAAAACTGACTTGTATATATTGCAACGTTAAAGGTATTCATCCACACACGCCACAATCGCTACACATGAATCATTCACAACACATTCCGGAATCACTCATTGGCCTTTCAAGGACAACACGGTCTGGTTTTACCATTATTCCCGTAAAACACAGCATCCCGTGACGATTTTAGTGGCGTTCTTTCACACCTGCCGTATTATCCCTTAGTTTCCATACGGTATAAGTCATTACTTTATAAGTAACCGAGATGAACACATATATCTTGGCGAGTTGTTATTGCACTGCAATGTCTTCTCACGTGTCCAGTCTCCTTTTCCAATAATCTGGAATATTCATGAGAGAAACACTACTATTTCCATTAAGTAGAACTCACCCAGGACATGAAATAAGGCAGCGAATATAACCGAAGAACGGGCTGGCATATATATCCCCTTCAATAATACACTGTCCTAGACGAAGACTTCTTTAGTATAGGTTTGGCTGGTCGTTCCCCTGATCCGTGGGAGTACGAACGTGGCCGTAGGGTGGTGGTCAGTTTGATTCCCTGTTCAAGGTCAGGCCAATGCACGTGCAGGTTATCAAGAGGTGAAGTCAGTTCTGCCACGGCTAGTCCAGCTTTCTTCTTCCTTGGGTTGATGGCTGACGAATCACTGTGGGCTCGAACCCGGAATGCATCCTCCCCTACCTCCAAATGGGCGCGACGTTGAACCGGAGAGAGGGGGGTGAGACTTGTCTGTACAGGAGACCGTGGGGACATCTTCCCAGGTGATATATGTCCACGTGTCCGTTTATCAGAGTTTGGGGAATATGGTGGTTTAGGGTTAATATTAAGGAAACGTTTGAGTTTTGAAAAACTGTCCGTCCGCGGTCTCGCGTCACCGTTCTTATCACCGATATTGTCCTCCTTCTTACATTTTAACTTTTCGGACTCCATCTCTTTCGCCCCTACATCTTTCTGAACTGTCTTCTCCACGGCGTCCCTCCACGTGTCGTGGATGTGGAGTTGATGCATCACCAACTTAAAGGCATCTGATCCTGTGGGGATATCCGTCCCCGACAGCGCGTCACACTCCGGCTGCCCGTTGCGCCGCGGCTCCATTGTCCGTTGATTAGAGGGCCGACAGCGTCATTGACGGCATAGAACTTCCACAACGCACATCAGCACATATTAATTATCGCCACTTTTTCCCCTTAGCGCAATATAAGCACACCTCCAGATCGTCAAATGAGCCCTCCGTCCGAGCCCTCTCTACTGATACTGATAGCCCGCATTGTTTACACACACAAACCTCCGCGTGCGTTCCGTCAACTCGCTGCTCCAGTCATAGCGGCATTCCTCCCCCGTATGATCGCCTCACAGACCGCAGTTCGTATCTCTTCTAAAGCGCTGTCAATCCACAAAGACACGGTAGCCTGCTATACTTTCCGTTTCATCTGACGGCTGGCGGCTATGGTCGGTCGGGAAGGAAGTCGGATCGGTTTTTATACAGTAGCGACATGCGTATCAGATTGCTGTATCTCATCTCTATGTTGTCAATGACACGACTACGTATATATATGCACACATTGGCACAGAAAGCTAACCAACGGATTAATTAAAGGCCCAAGCGAATCAATATTAATAGTCTTATTTGAGTGTCGGAGGGGTAGAATTGCCTGTTCCTATAGCGTTGTACTATTACGGCGAATTGACATTTACAGGTGACTGAACGATCCTATTTCGGTAATTAGGAAAACCTATTTATTGATTTTATAAAAGACTCATAATTAACTAATTGATAGCAATGTTTCCAAGAGCGTATTATCTTGTTTGATGGGTGAAATATAACGTGGCTATTGAATACTTCAATCTATTTGTAGGACGTACAGGATGAATTGGTTTAAACATAGTTTATTTCGTCAGAAAGTAATTGGAGAAAAAAAAGTCGTCCAACTTACACAATTCGAGTCTGTGTATTTACATAATTAATGTGCATATCACATAATAACAAAGAACTATTATAGTGACTTACATGAACGTACATAAACTATGAACTATGCGTATACATTCAAGTCCCATCAATGAATTAAACCGATGGTTAAAACATAATGGTCATAGATTGGTTAAGAATATTGTTGAGTATAATATTCGGATATTTTGTGTTTTCCTTAATATTCTTGTCGAAAAGATACGATTGTTTCTGTATACTGTAGCTCTACTAGCTCATAATTGATTAGCCATAGTGTATATTTGCTTTGGATTATATTTTTGAATGTTACATACAGTTTTATAGTGCCTAACACCTTACATGTAATGCACACATGGAACATTGACTTATTAAATTCGTTTAAATATGTGTTCACGTATACAAGGTCCTAATTCCGTTTCTCACCCTAGGTTTAACGTGAGTTCTCGATAGTTATCGACGAGCGAAGATCTCGAATGTATAATAGTAACGTACTCGTAGTTATCCTGGGGCAATGCCCCCGAAGCTATCGTATACATGTAACGACATCTAATCGGCAAAGCCTTCGCGGGGAAACATTTGATAATCCCGAATATAGAAAGGCATATTTTCCTACACGAAGTTTCAGCGATGTCATTACGTATTCGATAAAAATCTATCTATTTTTCTTAAATACGTTTATTGAACTGTCAATGCAAAAGCATACCCCCTGTCATCTTGATCCATTATTAATTTATATTTTGTAATATGTTTCATCTCTTGTACCACCGTTGGTGTTGGGTTTTTTAAGAATAAACGATAGCCTTATAATGATCAGGGACATGGTCGCTGGACAATTTAAAGTGTTGCACATGCATTCAGTAGTCTATCTACTATTATCAATACAGAACAAAGATGACGTTGCATGTGTGTATGTCATTAAATCTTTAAAGTAATTACTTATCAATGTACAGCTCATTTCCTATCGTAATATCTTGTTTTTCACTCTATGGCGAAAGCAGAAACTGTTCGTGATCATGTCGATTGGTTACAACTTTAAACGTTAATCAAACCGAATAAACGTATTAAAGACAAGGGTGTGTACTTTCTTTTGCACCTCAGTTTATATCGTGCTCAACGACAATTTATCTTATGCACCCTGAGGACCTGTTGTCTGTCAACCCGTGACGTCTTAATCTGTTATTTTAACAAATAACATGTCATATAAAAAAAAAAGACAGTTTACTTCTTTAAATATACATATGTTATAAATATACATATTATGTGTATGTTTACTTACCTACCTGCCTACCCATCTACATTCCTACATATCTATCTACCTACCTACCTACATACATACATACATATATACCTATTTACCTACCTACTTACCTGCTTATACCTACTTGCCTACTTATACCTACTTGCCTACCTACATACCTATGTAAAACGATAGACTTCATATTTGTTTCAAGTACGTATAAACTTAACTCTCAGGAGGTGGCGTCACTAGATGTGTTGAGGCTACATACACGATATAAACAAACTTCGAATCCATATAATGTAATCTATTCATAATACAAAACTAATATCTGGTCACTGGTGAAAGTAAACATACCCAGTAATGTGACGCAATATTTAATGGCAAAATCATCTTTGGACGTAATATTAAATCATTTAAACATAGCTTTTACTAACTAGGGAAAATATGTGAAAATGTGTTTATAAATGTATACAGTAAGCGCAATACATTCCCACTGGGTCACGTGACTGGGTCCACTCTACAAGTGTGTCGCTGTGAGTAATATCTACACAAGAATATTGTGATGTCAAAAAACCTTACATGTGACAATCGATAATTAGCATATAATGCTAATTCTGAATTAGCAACAATCTAAAATAAAATAAAAATCATACTTGTCGGAGGAAAATAGTTGTATCAGAATATTCAATAACCTGCTTAGTGACCTTTGACCTCTTGCGATCTTGGCACTAATGTATGTCTATTGGTGATTTACAGATATCCTCTACTAACACAGTTCGTTTTCATACATTGGTCCACTAATGACGTCGTGATCAGCTATCTCTCCTGCAATCGGTAAGGTGAAAAGGCTGAGTTTGTATCTGATCACGTGTCATAGTTTTCCGACAGGTATTTGATCCCGAGTTGGTTGGAGAAAGTAGTGCCAAGTATGTTATCTCAACCGGAAAGTGTGTAGTACTTTGACCAGGAGAACATTCCTCCAGGTTAAAACAGATCTTCTCATACGTAGATAGATATTCAGTCATCGGGAAATCTTTAACAATTTAAATATTTCATTATATATAGTTGACCAAATCAAAATCAACTAGTTCTATTGCGAAATATGTATTTTATAAAAACAAATTGAAACATTTCATCGTATAATCTATGTACAGTATATATGTATGTCTATTAGCCAGCTACGCTGTACTATATAGCTAAACGTATGTTATTTCATAAATAGAATTATATCTGGTTCCAACACTACAAAACCTTTTGAGTACGATTTCATGCTCAAGTTACCATTTAATATGAAGATTTGTGAACAAAGCTTTGAGTTGAACATGAAATTGTACTCAAAATGTTTCGTAATCTCTGTGCAACATATCGACGGAAAACATAGCCTACTTTATTTCCCCTTCTGTTGTAATATATAACTATATAATCACTGTACAAATGATTTTGTTCCGTGATTACCACTATAAAGACCTTCATCACTGATACACTGACAAATGTGTCTCGGTTCTAAACTGCAAATATTTCATTTCTAGACAATGATCTTCTTACGAGAGTTCAAATCCATGCGATTCTGTAACAATGTAGATATGATCTCGGTCAGTCATTCAAATTGCTTGAAGCGCATGAGATAGCCATGCATGAGTGAGTTCGTACCAGCTTCAGGGACGCGACACCAATATGGCCTTGAAGGTTATCGTTCTGATACCATCACGATCAGCTAGATGCCCTGGATATCGGGTATTCGTAAGCATACAATAATGCTAGTATAAGCCATGTTTAAAAGTTTGTCGGTAAACTATACATTATACGACGAGTTCGCAGGTTCACACTATCAGTCATATCTATGGGTGTTGTAGGTTTTCTGCCGTAAACCCACAAGCCGTAATAAGAGGGAAATAAGTGACCATAAGCCCACATCTTAACAATGGAATGAGCTGCAGCGATCACATGATAATTATTTCGTTATTCCTGTGGTTCTCATATTATTATTGTTCTTCTTATTGTGGGACATCATCTTATAGGGTTTAGTTCTTGTTGCGCTTCCTAGTGTGGTTCTCCTGTAGTTATTATATTAGTGTGGTTCTTCCCGTAGTTATTATATTAGTGTGGTTCTTCCTGTAGTTATTATATTAGTGTGGTTCTTCCTGTAGTAGTTATTATATTAGTGTGGTTCTTCCTGTAGTTATTATATTAGTGTGGTTCTTCCTGTAGTTATTATATTAGTGTGGTTCTTATTGTTGTTCTTTTAGGGTTCATGATCATACTGTGTTTTATTTTATTGTGATTCTTATTTCATTATTCCTGTGGTTATTATGTTATTGTGGTTTTTATAAGGTGCTTGTTGCAGTTCTTAGTGTGCTTCTTACTGTGTTTCGTATTGTGATTATTATAATTTGTCTTGGTTCTTAAATTGCTGTGATGGTGAAAAGCGATTCCAAGTAGGCGTTAGTTTCGCTGAGCTTTCAGCGTGAAAGTTATCATCGTCAATTTCATATACATTTAGGGAAGACAATCTGACAGGCTGTCTACTTGGTAGATGTTACCTAATCTATAAATAACTGGAACCAATGGTCTGCAATCCTTTAAAATGCCATTATTCCGTGTTTGATTTAAAACATGTGATAAGTATATTACAAGCCAGTGATGGTGGTCTGTTTTTTTAAAGGCATAATATCACAGATATGTATGGTTGTTTTGGACTAGTTCTTAGCTACAACTGAAAAATACATTCACTTGACATACATAAAATCATGTTTGGACTTCCAAAACCCTTTCCACCGCTGTGTGGTAGACAAATATATACTTCAATCCACCGTAGTCTACTGATAGACAACCTGAATATGGTCGTATTGTTATTTGCTTCGTCGTGTCAATGCAAGGGGACATACCTCGCAATTCCTTCATACTCATAGTTCAGTTGATGCATCAAAGACAAGATGAATAGCGGAACGTTCCCTATATTCATATAAAACATTAATAGTTTGATAAATATTGAGTACTGGGGACTAAGTACATCAGTAAATAACAACTTTTGGGTGGATAAATCAATCGTAATTAATCTCAGATCGAAATTCGTTTGTCCATTATACAGGTCAATCAACTGTGATATTATGCCTTTAAACAAAAGTATCTACTTACCGGACAACGTACCACAACACAAAGCGAATAAAATAACCAATAATTTCAACTCCATAACTTTGTTACCTCAAAACCTCGAGATAGTTTCCTACAATATAACTAAATGCATCTTTGTGCAGGTTCTGTTTCTAGTTGTGACGACGTCAGACTTACAGAACAGTGGACTGGTCATGGGATGGGAATGCGCAGGTCATGGTGACATTTCTAAATTCCAACTGTTTGCAATGAGACGACTCAACCGGAAACGGAAAAGTGTGCTCTGAGATCATCTCCAGGAGTTGGTTACAGCCCCGGGGGTTTCCCTCAGAGCTGTAGCCAGCACGTGGTCTTACACGTGGTCTAACACGTGGTCTAACGTGCTAACTCTACATCTAATGTTCGTATTATTCTTTGTATACTATACAGTGGCTGCTACGCTACACTTATTATTTCATATGTAATTTTGTATTACATGTATCCATGAAAAGAAATAATAAAAAAATAAAAAAATATATTAAAAGCAAATCTGATTAAACAATATGTTGTGTAATCTAATTATAAATTACAGATTGATTTCAATTATGTTGAAGTTTACAATGTAACTACATGTAATAAATGTCGCTCTCAAATATAAACTGAATGTCACTCAAAAATATCCATCTAATGTCATTCTCAAATAAGTCATGTTGTTCTCAAATATGCTCATCTAAAAATGTGTAAAATAGTGTTGCTCAACTATGTCAATATAATGTCAAACGGAAATATGTCACTCTCAAATACTAGTAGGTTGAACTAATGTCACTCTCGAGTCAAGTACAGTAGCCTATATCAAATAAACGTCGCTCTAAAAAATGTTAAAATAATGTCTCTCTCAAATATGTTAAGGCAATGTCAAATTAATGTCACTCTCAAACATATCAAAATAATGCCACTCACAAATATGTCAAAATAATGTTACTCTCAAATAATTATGTCAAACCGGATGCGATAATGTTACCAAGAAAGTTATCCAGTGAAAGATGGGCTATAACTAACAGTCGGTAAAAAAATTCAAGTTAATGTCAAGTTAATGTCAAGTTAATGTCAAGTTAATGTCACTCTCAAACATCTAAAAAATGTCAAGTTAATGTCACTCTCAAACATCTAAAAATGTCCAAGTTAATGTCACTCTCAAACATCTAAAGAATATCAAGTTAATGTCACTCTCAAACATCTAAAAAATGTCAAGTTAATGTCATTCTCAAACATCTAAACAATGTCAAGTTAATGTCAAGTTAATGTCACTCTCAAACATCTAAAAATGTCAAGTTAATGTCACTCTCAAACATCTAAAAAATGTCAAGTTAATGTCACTCTCAAACATCTAAAAAATGTCAAGCTAATAGTATATGTGATAATGTTAGCAAGTAAAATACATTTGACCATGAGATAAGTTAACAAACCGATTGTATGCCTTAAAAGCTTTCCACAAAAGTGCAATTTATACAATTTACACATGACATATAGAAGAGATATTATGAAACCATGCAGTTATTTTATGAATGTTTCTTTTAAGTATAGTCTGAAGTTCTGAACAGCCTACACTATGCCGGAGAAAAATCTGATATGTTCGCAATATTCACAGTTGATAGTAGGGAATACGAAGAGGCCACACAGTAACCATCTTAGATACACAATGCAAAGTAACCTCAGTGAATCCATCTGTCCGCACTATCTCCCGCACCTCTCGCACTATCTCCCGCACCTCATAGCGTGGTCACTCAGTGGTCAAGAAATTAACGAGTGGTCAAGCGTTTTTGAATTCCTGATTGGGAGACCTTTCTAGCTATAGACGTTACATGACTTTCTTTTGATAATTTCAACGAGTGGTCACTCAGTGGTCAATCGATTAGCGAGTGGTCAAGAGTTTATAAATAACTCAATCTAGATATGTTCAACATGTCAAAACACCAACAAAACATGGTTTCCCAAAATATTGAGTAATGTTGTATTTTTCATTTTATTGCAAGGTGAAAAACATGAAATTCCATTAAATGATTTGTTTTTCATTTACGGTAGGCAAAGCTACGGTAAATGATTTCTTTTTACTAACGTAGCACTATGAACACACTTTCAAGCATGGATTTAACACAATCCCTCTATACTAACGTAGAACCATGAACACACTTTCAAGCATGGATTTAACGCAATGACGTCATACTAACGTAGCACTATGAGCACACTTTCAAGCATGGATTTAACGCAATGACGTCATACTAACGTAGCACCATGAACACACTTTCAAGCACGAATTTAACGCAATCCCTCTATACTAACGTAGCACCGTGAACACACGTTCAAGCATGGATTTAACGCAATTCCTTCATACTAACGTAACACTATGAACACACGTTCAAGCATGGATTTAACGCAATTCCTTCATACTAACGTAGAACCATGAACACACTTTCAAGCATCGATTTAACGCAATCCCTCTATACTAACGTAGCACCATGAACACACGTTCAAGCATGGATTTAACGCAATCCCTCTATACTAACGTAGAACCATGAACACACTTTCAAGCATGGATTTAACGCAATATTAATGTTCACATTAGTGTTATTAACACATTTTCCTTGTCAGCCATAACACCCGCAACATGATACCTGTTTATCCATTAATGATACTATTAACTTTTAATATAGAATTATAGGGCGACTCATTGCTCGAGCGATAGCAAAGTCGCTTTGAGAATACCCCGAGATACGCGGCCTGACATTTATAACTAATATCTCATTAATCATGTCTTCACCTGGCTAGGCGGTAATTTCCTTTGATAGGGAAGCTCGGAGTCTTAATGCCAATAATGGTATTAATAAAGCAATATGAAGATTTCGCGAAGGGCTGAGTGCGACAATGCTAATGCCGGACGAGGGCGGGATTATGCTCATCCTGGGCGATAAGGCAATTTGACCACTGACCAGTTAACTCGTGGTAGGCTTGACATTTCTTTGATGGACACCGCCTGCACTACTAGTATTTAATCGTGCACTGTAAACTATCAGTTATCAGATATATGGGTGGGCTCCATTATGAAGAAGAAGAAAAAGAAGAAGAATGTTTATTAAAGTGTCCAGAACACGTTACATAACATTTGGCATTCAAAGTGTAGTCCGTTTAAAGGCATAATATCACAGCTGATAGACCTGGATAATGGACAAACGAATTTCAATCTGAGACTAATTGCGCTTGATTTATCCACCTACAAGTTGTTATTTAGTGATGTACTTGATCCCCAACACT
>JAVCKZ010094110.1:0-11508 GCA_034780755.1 Lepetodrilus elevatus | reverse complement strand
CTCTCTCTCTCTCTCTCTCTCTGTGTGTGTGTGTGTGTGTGTGTGTGTGTGTGTGTGTGTGTGTGTGTGTGTGTGTGAAAATGCATGCATTCTTGTACTATAACCGCAGTTGTCATCATTGGTGTGTCGGTACCAAACAGTTCTCGCAGGTTTACTGCAACAGACGTATTGCGCTGCCGTAATACAATAAATATTGTACATCGACCCTTAGCCAAAGCTAAGCATCAAGTCTCTCAAGCTGTCACTTCTAGTAATTGTGCAAGAATAAACATGAGCTGTTTAGTACTTAATTTTCTATAGATTTACCCTTTGTACATTATGAACGGAAGATAATGATGAGAACTATTGTTCTAGTAATAGTTACATTATTGACTCTACCAGGAAGAAACCAGTAATGTTTAAACTTTGACATACATGTATTCAACAATAAATAAAACCAATCACTCAACAAACTGAAAATTACAATTCCGAAAATTATAAAATCGCATACGATTCATTTTAAGTGATACATTATATCGATTTAATAATCAATCTCGATTTAGCAAACAGCAGGTTTTAATAACTTTAATATCCAAATATCCCAACGAGCGATATTTCACGAACAAGGTTCCTCATTGCATTCTAGAATTCGAAGTAGGGAAACAGCTTTCCTAGTGCTGTAATTCAATCTCACATAGCATAGGAAAGTCTAGAATCGCGTCAAAGCAAAAAGCATGAAGCAGAAGAAATAATTGACGGCATAGTGTGAGAGCATCCGTCTGGGGGAACGTTATCAATCATTCCCCTTAATTTACAGCAGGACTATTTCAGAGATGATTTAGTGACAAACATCTCTCTTTCTATGCAGGAGTTCATCTCAGGGGACCAATTGAGACATCGGATGCTGTGTCACGTCTAGTGTCAAGTACGTGTCACGCCGGAATGTCATTCTGAACGAAGTACGTGTCGCGTCTTACAATGCTATCACTCTTATCGGTCAATGTCATTCTGAACGAAGTACGTGTCGCGTCTTACAATGCTATCACTCTTATCGGTCAATGTCATTCCGAACGAAGTCGTACTAATATCACTCTGAACGTCCAATGTCATTCTGAACGAAGTACGTGTCAACTCTTACTAAAATATCACTAGGAACATCTAATATCATTTCGAACTAAATAAGTGCCACTTCTTACTGATATCATTCTAAACGTCTGATGTCATTCTGGACGAAATACGTAGGTGTCTCGTCTTACTAATGTCAATCTGAACGTCCAATACCATTCTGAACTAAATACGTGTCACGTCTTACTAATGTCATTCTGAACCTCTAATGTCATTCTGGTCGAAGAACGTGCTACGTATTGCTAATATTCTTCTTAACATATAATGTCATTCTACGTGTTACGTATTATGTCACTCTTAAGCAAGTACGTATTGTGGAAATTATTTACATTGACGCTATAGTATGTTCTAGCTTTCTCCTGAAACCGAAGTGTTTCCAGTAACCAGGTTCACGTTCAGCAGAACAATCGTAGTGCTACGAGAGTCGAAACGCATATAACCGGTCTAATATAGTTCTGTGGACCAAGACTCACGTATCTATAGACCCCTCAGAAAGTCACAAGATGTTCTACAACTGATTTCACTGTACGATGCCATTCTTGACGACGGCTAACGTAGCAGAAAGTTCACGTCTTCACTTGGAACCGTAGAAACTACACGGAGATCACTCGCTCCGTTGAAGTCATCCCAGGAACGCCTAGCACAGCATTACATCACTTCCTCACGAAGCAAATAACATCGCCTTTCTAATGGTCTTTAAAAGCGTGCATAATCGTTTAATACTAGGATTCTAAATTGGGTTTTCCTTAAAGATGTCTAGTTCTCATCTGGCGTACTTCAAAGACAAGAAATAAAGAGTAAAGGCTTGCAACACGTTTTAACACACCGGAGTGTTCAGATATTTGATTACGATGTATGGGTGATGGATGGGGGGTTATCCAAGCAGGGCCAATGCACGGCCACCTCAGTTTTATTTCTAGTTGACATCAGGTTGACTCGCAAACAGACCAATACTTGGTACCCATACCACGGAGGACTTCTGGCAATGACGGACTAGCTTGTTCGAAAGGGACACTTATAATTACTTCTGGTTTTCATTTTATAATTGCGAGTGTAGTCTCTACAAGACATGTGTAAAGAGAGGTTAACGTTAGGATAATAGTGTACGTGGGGAAAAGAACGCAGTGTATTAAACTTATGAACCAGAATAGACACGATCTTGTGTGATATTATAGATCACTTGGCTTTCCTGGGTGATATTAGATCAAGATATTACTGGTGATTTCTTTTTCAGTAATATCAATGGGAACACAGATACCATGTTAACTGAAAGGTATTCGAAATGATTTTCATTTAAAGTACATATAAAGTACAAATATCAACGTTAGCATGCTGTTTTTTTCAAAGTTGGAATATTCCGGTTTGTTATTAATCACTAGGTGTCTCTTCTCCTCTGGCATTTCCGTGATCAATCGGGAAAGTTCGGTAGCCGTATTGGCAGACACAAATGAGAAATAGTTCGTATACGTCACTCATTCAACGGGTTAAGAAAACCCTGTCGCAAAATTCGAATACATCATGTTCGAAGCCAAGCAAAGGTTATTCTTAATAGAATTTCGAGATGCAGTGTACCTCTTAAATACGGGCATCGATTTGTAAAATTACTTTAGTAAACTAGAAACGCACAAACCAATTAACACTTTTATTTGTAAATGAAGTGCGTTGTTAAGATGCGGATAAATTAAGGCAATACTATTTTTTTTAAATTGTGGTTTAGAGCCGTTTTCAAGATTGTTTTCACTTATATCATGTACTAGTATTGTCAGTTTAGGGCGGGAGAAAACCCGCAACATCCGTAGTGCTAAATGTTGCATATTTGTTCCCTACACATTAATTAATGTATCATGTATTACTAGGAGGAATATTAAAATAAAAAACAACTATGTTTATGTAATGTGAGCCTCGCGTAGAAAATGTAAAGTAGATTGGTTTGGTACATTTTTTGGTGATGTTTTGATTCTCCTAAATCTTACTCGTGTGATTGAAACTAAAATATACTAGTAATATTTTTTAAATGCATTAGTTATACTGGGAGAAGTTAAACTGTAAGTAGTAATAATGGGAAGATACCGATGTAAATATATACCTCGTAAAACGCAACTTACACGCGTTTTCTATTGTTCTGTGCGCGTTCTTAGCAAACCATTGTTCGCACTTACCACATTCGTTTTGTTTGTATAAATTAGTTGTGCATCATATGCCGATGTTCTCTCAGCCTGAGCGGAATAAATAATGTTGCGCCACTGATCCCGTATGATCAACAATCACCGGATGTGATCGAAAACCGGGATTTTTCAACAGTATTAAAATTCTGCGCGATCCATCGAACCCACCATCGTAACATAGTTATTATAACAAGACATATCGATATGGCAACTTGAATTATTGATATTACAGATTTATTAAGATGTAAATCGAAAGTAGATCCTGGAACCGTAATACGGAGGTCTTCGACCGTAAGACCGGTGTAGGAGCCTCAAAACACCGACCCGCAATAACAACACATTCCGGTGCCGTCAACATATTCATTGGTTACAGCTACCACGAAGTAAGTCAATAAATAATTTCTGTAAATCTAATTTACTCCTCAATATGAAATACAATACACTTGGCCGCACTGGGGCAGTGGCTCTCCTTTATTGAAGTACCGTAAGTCAAGGTCGAGTCAAGAGATCAATGATAATCAGAAAGTCCCGAATGTTTCACGTTAATTTAATTCCTTCAGGAATAACGCTTATTGTATCGGTGGTTATTGCTGATACTATGGGATATTCGTGCTTGTGGACAGGAATATTTCCTATGTTTTAGTGTTTAGTAGTGTTCATTGTTTCTTTTCAAAGGAATACGTACAGTAAGACACATAACGTCGGGTTGCGTTCGAAAGTCTTTATTCTGGTGAACATGTATGTTAATACTAATAGAAACACATATCCAGCTAATCCTTCGGGGACACCACACGTTTTTCAGCTTGTGATTCAGCTCGGTCACCCATCCACGTATCAACCGAGCTCGAACCTATGCTACAATGGGTTACAATGTTTTAGTAGACGTGTAATAAGAAACGAATATATCGGGTTGCGTTCGAAAGGCTTTATGGACATGAAACATATACCTGCATATTACAATTGGTTATCACTAATTTCTATAGAGAGAGAGAGAGAACTGCAGTAAGAAACGAACATGTCGGATAGCGTTCGAATTGTTGTAAATACTGATCGACATACACATATCAAGTCTTCACGTGCATGTATGTTACAATTGTTATTTATGTTCATTATTTCCGATTTTATAGAGAGTACTTGCTATCCTTTTTTTCTTTAACATAAATACGTACGTACAGCAAGAAACAAACACGTCTAGTTATACAATGTAGTTCAAGACACTTATTCTAAACTAAGGTACTTGTACAGTACCGCGGAATACAAGTAGGCCTAGTCTCCTGGAATGCAAGTAGACTTGGAGAGGGGATGTGGAACCTCTTGATTTCACTGTTATAATTGGCATTCTTCAGTAATACGAAACGTTATCTTGTCTATCTGTTATCGATTCGAGTTTTCTAGGCGTAAGGATACACTCTTGATGGGAAAAGACTAAATGTCGTTATTGCTTAATTTTGGCCTGAACAGATCCCCGTAGATGATCCTTTATCAGCCATTTTTAATAAAGTAAATTGCCAGACTCGTTTTAATAGAAAACTCAACGGTGATCTTAGACCCAGTTAGACATTCCGGTAATTCTTTGGGGATTTCCTGACAGATATTGCCATCTTCTTACACATTTTCTCCTGTGGAATTTCCGGGGAATTATTACAGTTCCCATGAATAACCACCGTTTACAATGTTTAATCAGCCAACTATGTTGGTTTAAATCATGCATGCTAATTACATCTTGTTTTTGCTAACAAATATTAACAGCATGCAGCATGAATTCAATCGATACATAATTATTTGATCTGATATGGGCGTATTTTCTTATGGTATTAAAGAAGTCTTTTTGGTGCAACTGGCGGACGCTAATTTAGCGTAATGTTACTATTTCTTTAATGGAACAATAACCGGTTTAAATTTCGTAATTTGTGACGTGTGCTATAAAATGTTCGTAATGGTCTACAGGGCTTGTAGGCCCTACACGTTGCAAGACTACCCCTTAGACTAATTCAGTAGATCGTAGGCCTCGCATTACAGCCAACTCGGGATCGGTATTATTCTGTTTCGCCTGTGCATGGAGTACCGTTATAAGTACTTATCTTATTGTATTCACAGAGTTTTCTGGTGTGTATGTCGGAGCGAACTCGCTGTCTAATCTTTCTTTGAAAAAAATATGAAACTGTGTCAATCTTTCATGATATGAAAGGATAATAAATAATTACCATTCTACTTGTAAATTATAAATTATATTTTACCTCCGATATCAATTTTTTCTTTTCTTCTTCTTTTTTCCCCCTTTAATTTCCTTTATTTTCCATTTTGTTATTTTCCTATATCAATTATGTATGATAGGATATTAAGACGTAGCAAATTGTTATAATCCACGACAAAGTGGCATAATCATATTCTATTTTCACAGTTGCATTACCTCTACATGTTTAGGCAGGAAGTAATATTTGGAAATAATAATTTCATCCAATTAACTGACTTAACGATTGGAATCCATGTATTTTCTAGCCGAAATGTGTGTTACACTCAGGAAATTGCATTTAGATTACACGACCTTTGTTGACTCATTATGATAACGAAATTATACATAATTCATAGCAAAATGTAGCCTCTGCAGAAGATTACTAAGATGCACGTCTTCAAGATCAAAAGAAAATCAAACAACAGTGTTCATCCTTCAAAACGAAAGTCAAGCCTCACATGTCCAGCGATTGCATGCAATGAATGCTCCCTTTGGCCGTGAAATCAAAGGTGAAGGTCAACCATCGACGTCATTGATTGGTGGGAAATCCGTGTCGTTGAGATCTCACTCAGTAGTAGGATTAGTGTTGGGAAATTGCTTTTGTTGATTTGCATGTTAACTAGATTTCCAATCAACCTCAGGATGAAGTGTATAGATGGGCAGCTTATGTATGCTTCCAATGTCCATGGCATAAACATTGATGCTGATACGTACAGTACAGCCATTATAAATAAGACACCAAGCATATTTACCAAACGCATTATACATGATGTCAAACATTGATATCAGTAAGCGTGTATTTATCTTCATAAAGAAGCATCTCCACAGCGTGCTCCTTTCTAGTAATTACGAGTTAAAATCCAAGATGGCGTCCACAAAAGTGAAATCCTAGAATACCAACCTATTATTTCAAATAGGAATATTTTGATATAGGCTGGTCAAATACGAATATTTTGATATAGGATTGCATATGCTACGCCGGAGCGTTGTCACATTTAATTTCTAAGTCCTTTATTTGGATATGCATCCTGACTAACTGCCCCGTTCCGCAGAAAGATCGCAGCAGCACAATAATCGTAATATAACCCCACGTTAACGTACCAGAGTTACGACTCTCTTAGCGCTACGATCGTTCTGTGAAACAGAGACCCTATGGGATCCATTGCACAGAAAGTTGTAGCTACAATTAATTGTAAGCCCAAATTACGGAACCCGCTCCAAGAGTAATTCCATTGCATACACATATGTTATCGCTACAATAGTTCTAGTTAACCATTATTGTCAAGTATTGTAACGATACAAGTGTTTTATGCAATTGACTGACACTTGTAGCGGGTTCTGTAATTTTGACTTACAATCATACTTCATACTATAGTCTCATTAAAATAAGATCCGAAACTAACGCTCAAATATATATTATGATACTCGCTCCGTAACGGCTGGCTGAGATCTGATTTTAATGAGATTGTACTAATAACTGGTCGCTTTTTAACACAGTCTGTGGACGCGATATATGACTATAATATGGTCTCTAGGGTGTTGTACCAAAACGTTCATACTCTCTCTTGTTGTTCTACATGTCAAATTTCAAACATATGACACCGTGGCTGTAATGTATACGCTATTAATTATAAGCGAGACGCTTGAGTCCATCCGACCTTGAGGTATCCTGACCAATACCTATTCCGATACCTATAAAGGTCTTCTCCCTTCGCTAAATGTCCTCTACTTCGGATCTATATGGCTCGTCTTGGGCAATATCACATCCTCCGTTGTAGGTAACGTGGCTGGTAGAAACGTTTCCTCCGGGGAATATTTTGCGTGCAATGTAAATAGAATTAGAGGAGTACTTGCATAGCCACCAGTGGCCTGTGAAAATAAAACAGATCGATTTCCTGGACGCTACAAGTGGTTTGTGCATGAAATGACCATCAAGCTATTCACAGCGAGTGGCGTCCAGTGTCACGTGACTGATCACGGGAAACCCAGTTCGGACGTAACCGGTCACCAGAAGTCAGAAAATTAACTCTTTTACTAGTTTGCCTTCATAACTAATAGACGCTCTGAACAGTCAGATATGATGTATGGAAAACTCTTGAGCAGCAATATATTGACCAAGGACGTAATCATGTCCTGCTTTTAACCTAGTAACATATAAACGTTGAATGCGGATCCCAATGGACCAGAAGTGCAGAAGAACCAAACACCAATGCTAAGCCTAGCAGTACCATCTCTAGGCCTAGCAACACTAACGTTTAGCCTATCGACACCAACGTTAGGCCTAGCAACACCAGCGCTAGACTTAGCAACACCAACGCTAGGCCTAGCAATACCATTGCAAGGCCTAGTAAAACCAACGTTAGGAATATCAACACCAACGTTAAGCCTAGCAACACCAACTCTAGGCCTAGCAACACCAGATATATGCCTAGCAACACCAAAATTAGGCCTAGCAACACCAGAGTTATGCCTAGCAACACCAACGTTAGGCCTAGCAACCTCAACGTTAGGCATAGCAACACCGGAGTTAGTAGTACATAGCAACACTAACGTTTAGCCTATCAACACGAACGCTTAGGTCTAGCAACACCAACGTTAGGCCTAGCAAAATCATTGCAAGGCCTAGCAACACCAACGTTAGGCCTAGCAGCATCATCGTTAGGCATAGCAACACCAGAGTTGTGCCTAGCAACACCAACGTTAGGTCTAGCAACCTCAACGTTAAGCCTAGCAACACCAACAATAGGTCTAGCAACACAAACGCTAGGCCTAGCGTTGGTACTGGATCTTCTTGTCAAGTTAAAGATTACTTCACTAACATTAAGGGCTTGTCAGTTATGTAGAGTGAAGCCAGCAACACATGAAGCGCATATTGTTGCAGTAAACATGCGAAGATTTGTACTCGCAAGATAAGGATTATACCTACAATGCTGACATCAACTCATGACTTCGCCGAAAAGATACACGCTTGGTTGCTCGCAAATAAATGAGGACACCCGACGTGAAGGTGTCCTAGCTATAAGGATCCTGGAACAAGCCATCTAACTTTTCTTTGCTGTGATATAGCACAGTCTTCCAACGTCGTGGAATCATGTCACGAGAGATAACTCATCGACAAGCTGTTGCTGCAGCGTGTGTTTAACAGTCAGCACTGAATCCATACATTTCTGGAGGAAGACCTTCTTCAAGAAAATGCAATTAATACCGCAATACCGTTTTATTGGATTTATATATCGTGTGCGGCACTAATACGCCTGCTTGGACACCGGGATGATGACAACAGAATTACACAGTTAAATCTATATTAAGCAACCGCACGGAGACAATACAATCAACGCGAAAACAGGGACATCTAAGTGGTCTTAGTTTGCCATGAAGACCAATAATGTCGGAACATAACTGAAGTTGCTTGGAAGGACGGGTGCCCGCTCGTAGCAATTGTACAAGAATGATCGGCTAATTTCTTTTGGCGTAATCGTAGGAAACGGAAGATAAACAACCACTTTGGTATTGAGTCAACGATCTACTTGGTTTTCTTTTTTAACGTTGTAATAGAAGTTGAACGCTCGTATCGACTAACTGTGTGAGTTTAGTTTAGTTTTTATTTAACTGACTGAACTATCGGTTAGGAAGTGGAGGTGGGAAAGTCATGAAGAAAATGTGCACCATCTGAACAATAGCTTAGGTGGTGTTCGATTCACAGTCCAAGATACACATTCTGTCCAGAGTCAAGGGTCTCCAGACCGTGAATGGAACATCCCGTACAGTCTATTCACAGGAAGTAGAGGGCCGAGGCAAATACTGTTGTACATACAGAGTCTGTGTTTGTGACGTCATACATTTGCTGCTGAATTAGCTACACCACCTCTTCAGCGTGGACACATTGGACGCGTCCTGGACACACCTGTACCGTATTCCATTCATGTCCTGGACGCTCAGGCTTGTCCTGGAGAATCAATGGAACACCTCCTTAGCCTCACTATTATTATTGTGAATGATGCTAAATAGTAATGCAATAATTTTTTGTTCTCGTTGTTATTTATTGATGTTGATCTTGTTCTTCATCGTCTTGTGTTGTAATACTTTCTTCTTCCTGATCTTGTATTTTTTTTGTGTTTGTTCTTCTTGAAATCCAATGAAGTCGATATAATATACATACTGAAAGTTATTAAATTGCACAATATTGATAATGCTTATAATAGCCATAGTATAGAATGTACCAATACCAAATGTAGTGGGGACAAATGATGAGTATATTTCGGTATATGTGCTTCATCTCTTCGCCCCCACTCTCTGTACTTATATAGGACAAGGTTCAAGTTGTGTTAGAGATTGATTGGAAAAGCAATGAAATCCCTATGCCATTATAAAGCTTCTGCGGTCATGGGTATAGAAATAGTCGGGCACTGTTGTGGGCAATATAAGACAGGCCACATCTATAGACGAGTGGGGGCTAATATCAAGTAATTTGCTAGGCCTGTATATAAACTTGCAGAGATGTGGGTTTTTTTTCTTGCTGTATCTGGTCCAATTGTCCGTGTACGGCATTAGTGCTTGTTTGATGACATCGTGGTAGCGTCAGAAGATTGTTTATAGCGTAGGTGCAGAGTTTCAGGAATAAACAATATTGCAAGACCGCCTCGGGACCCACCCCCGCTCCCAATCAAATATGTGACACGGGGGGTGGTGAGGGTGGTGGAGATAGAGTGGGGAGGGGGAGAGAGAGAGTGAGAGAGAGAGAGAGAGAGAGAGAAAGAGAGAGAGAGAGAGAGAGAGAGAGAGAGAGATAGAGAGAGAGAGAGAGAAAGAGAGAGAGAAAGAGAGAGAGAGAGAAATTACGCGGACACAGAGTCCGAGAGATACACACACGGACAGACAGACACAAACAGAGATAAATAGAGAGAGAAACTAGGTGTGTGTGTGTGTGTGTGTGTGTGTGTGTCTGTGTATACATGTGTGTGTGTGTGTGTGTGTGTGTGTGTGCGCGCGCGTGCGTGTGTGTGTGTGTGTGTGTATGTGTGTGTGTGTGTCTGTGTATGTGTGTGTGTGTGTGTGTGTGTGTGTGTGTGTGTGTGTGTGTGTGTGTGTGTGTGTGTGTGACCGACTGTCAGAGATAAAGAGAGAAAAAGGGAGAGAGAGTGAGAGCAGTTGGACTAACGGCCGGGCGAGCAGCGAAATTTACATACATACCAGGCCTTTAAGCTTTTAAATGCAATACCATCTCTCCATAAACTTTCTCCCCCACATAGAAGTCATATAATAGTAGTACTGTCCACCAGAGTTTGTAACGTAACTCTATATCCAGTATGTATCACAGATCGGGTATGCATATGTCTGTATATACGTGCGAGTATGGGAAGCTATAAAGGGTTAATTACCAGGAACACCATGATCAAAGATTATAAATGAAGGAAATTGAAACCCCAGGTGATAACGGATGCACTTAGTAAACTTCCTGCCAGTGATTATGGCCTCACTGGCTCACCATAACTAGGAGTATTGACAGCAAGCGGGATTCCCGTCTACAATATTGTAGTTTCTTAATGGATATCATCTTTTACTTGGTTGCATGCCGTTACGAAATCGCTGTTTCATAATGATGGCAAAGCATCTTCCTGTCTTTGATTTACTAGAATGTGCACATTACAATATTGATCAATCCCGGATGAAGGAATGCAAGATGTTCTCATATATATGGAGAGATCTTTACCCGGTGATTAAACAGACATAGAAAAATAGAGAGACAGACAGACAGACAGAGACACACAGAGAGAAAGAGAAAGAGATACACACAGACAGAAACAGAGATAAATAGAGAGAGAGAGAGTGTGTGTGTGTGTGTGGTATGTATGTGTGATATGTGTGTGGTGTATGTGTGTGTGTGTGTGTGTGTGTACGTCTATGTATATTATGGAGATGTATGTACGTATGTATGTTCTCTCTGTGTGTGTGTGTGTGTGTGTGTGTGTGTGTGTGTGTGTGTGTATGTGTGTGTGTGTGTGTGTG
>JAVCKZ010094099.1:0-11508 GCA_034780755.1 Lepetodrilus elevatus | reverse complement strand
GCTGATTTATTTTTCAAATGTCCGAAATGGCATGTTTAAAATACATATATTATTACCAAAATGTCTGAAACTCTTTTCCTCAGTTTTAGTCATTCGGGACAATTGTCTGAAACAAAATGTATTGCAGCTGAATCACTGACTAAAGACTTGACTGAAGCAATGACTAAAGACTGTGTCAGCTGTAGGGAAACATGTGTCTAAATCATACATTTGTCTAATTCGTATATTTGTCTAAATCATACATTTATCATAAGATTATAAGATATTCTGCATTTAGCTATACCGGTACTCTGTAAACTCCATATAAAGCTATAATGAGTCTAACAATAGGAGTGACTAGCACCGTGATGATGGGGAGACTGAAGTACTGTAGATAGTACATCACGTCTCGGACAGGCAGTAGACCTAATATGGATAGCAGGCCGTGAGTGGTGGGAGGGAGGCCACGTGTCTGCCAGTAGGTCAGCATGGAGTGGAAAGTTCGGAGGTCAAGGTCAGTCTGTACAAGGTCACCCTGTTGGAGAAGTTAAAAAAGTTGATAAAAAAAAAAAATATTTCTACTTTTACATATGAAATTAATAATGTTTTTACCAGTTTGTGTATATTTACTACAGTACTTAGATTTACTTATGTGTCTCCAAATCTGCTTGTGTACTGCTCTGTTGGAACATTTTCACAAAGATGATTTTCATGTAGTTATTAAACGATAATAATAATAATAACAATAATAAATAATAAATAATAATAAATAATAATAATATTAATATTAATAATAATAAAAGAGATATTTTCATCCTGTCCGTACCAAGACGTCTGCCAGACCGAGTACGTTGTTTTCTGCTGCGTACTCCAGGTGGTGTGCCAGGATGAGCCAGTACATCATCAGCAGTGTCCACATCCCCACCACCGACAGCAGACACACCCTGATGAACAGTGTAAAAACCAGACATATTTCAACATGCAAGGGGAGATAATAATGTGTTATTGACAAAAGAATTGAGACTTCGCCCTGAGATTAAAAGTTTTTTTGAGTACGATTTCATGCTCAAGCTCAGTATTTATATGGGGATTTGTGAACAAACCGTTGAGCTGAGCATGAAATCGTACGAGTCAGGAAAGTTTCGTAATCTCGCGGCCAGGCCTGGATATGATACATCCTTCATTGGTAAACATATTGAAAAATCCAGGGTATCCTTTCACAAAGCTCTCTTATCAACTAACAAACCATAATGCTCTCTTTGCCAATAGCTACCGTAATATATTCAAAAAGGGTGCTATGGTCTCTTAGCGGATAATAGATTGGACATTGTCAAAAAGTAAATATTATGATAAACTTACCATGTTTTGGTTCTCCTAGGCGAAAGTTTACTCTTAGCGAACATGTTGTCGATCAGGTAGTACATAAGAGTAACCACACCAGCCAGATAGCACAGGAGAAAGGCTGAGTCAATGATGGACGAAGACTTCATGTCAAATCTCATGTGAATAGATGACTGAAATTAAGTCAAGAGGAAATACAATGAGTATGCTTAGTGTACGGAACTTCATATCTACATACGTTTTATTACTGGTATTCAGATAATGTGTTTAAATATATCATTTAATGCACACACACACACAAACAGAGGGAGAGAGACAGACACAGATAGAGAGAGAGAGAGGGAGGAGACAGACAGACGGACTGAGACAGACGAAGAGACGCACAGACAGATAGACAGGGAGAGGGGGACGGAAAGAGAGAGAGAGAGAGAGGGGGAGGAGACAGACGGACTGAGACAGACGAAGAGACGCACAGATAGATATACAGGGAGAGGGGGAGAGGGAGGGAGAGAGAGAGAGACATAGAGAGAGAGAGACAGAATACCGATACCACAACTATATTAGCTGAACATTAGCTTTCCATTAGCGACGTAGTGTTGCAATGTTGGTTTCTACTACTATTAATAATGCGAACCAACATAGCGACACATCGTACTGTGCATGATTGCACTTTCAGGTTGGAAGTTTAAGCATAATCGGGTTCGGCTAGTGCATGGATGGGGGCCGAACCGAGTTTCAACTTGCCCGGAAAACAAATACCTGAGTATCCTAGCCTAGCTTTGATCCGTTCCTTTTGTCACATCGGAACACTATCCATTGTAAACAAGAGTACCGGATACGGATTCCTCGACGTTACGGTATAACGTAAACGTTATAATTACGCATCCGACGTAATGGATAGTGGTGCGGGAACGCGTTATATAATGGTCTCGCTAAGGGCGAGCGTGCTTAAAAATCGTCACTCACTGGTTTCTTACATTTTGTGAAGTCGTGTCTTGCAACGAAATTATAGCTCTGACTTCTAAGCTACCTCTAGTTACCAATGTATCCCATTAATTAACAACAACAACATAACAGTGATACTTATAGACACATCAAACAATAGCGGCAGATCGGTAATACACAATGAATGCGTTTCGTTTAAACTGAATCATATCTCTCTTATTATTCTACGTGAACATCTGATAAACAGCACGTTAGTGGCTATGAGACACGAACATGTGACATCTACCCTCACGAAACTACACGGACTTCAAGTACATGTAATTATATAGCAACGCTGTCAATGTATATACTATAGAATAGACTATTCTAGAAAGCACCCGCGTCGACGTTATTTAACTCCATATTCACTCACTCAGTAAACCGAAACTAAACAGGACTCTGATATTATGAACCTTTCATTAGTACGATTTGAGCTTGAGCATTCGTACACAAAAGGGGTTTGGTAATTAATAAACTATTATAGAAAGCACCCGCAGCGAGGTCACCCGCAGCGAAGTCACTCTAGAAAGCAGTAAACCGAAACTAAACAGGACTCCGATATTATGAAACTTTCACTATTAGTACGATTTCATGCTCAACTCAATTTTCTTCACAAATCCCCATTTAACATTTTATCTTGAGCATGAAATCGGTTTGGTAATCTGTTTGGTAATTAATGTTTGGGTCAGGCCTCCCATTCGCCAAGAACCAACGTATACATTCGTGTGTGTGAGTAAGTTTGTCTGACTCATATTCATGGCCATTCGTTACCAATTCCGTGTCCAAATCGATTCCACACATTCAGTTAACCCCACCATTTGTATCAAATGCTATCACAGTGAATCTCAACGTGTAGGAAATCGCACGCAAATTGCAGGATTGTAAACGACACACATAGAAATGCAGCTTACGTTCGTATCTGCTTCTTTTGTAATGTTGTCTCGTTGCTGGGCCCATCAGATAGGTAACACGGCATAACTCAGGGATATCTGCTCGTCAGTTGCTTTTAATAACATGATTTTACTGATAAAAGTTACCCTAGCGTGGCAGTGTTTTCTAGTCAAGGCATAGTTATCAATGTACCTCGAAATAGACGTAATTGTCTGAACGTGTGTGTATACAGTACACAGTAGACACAGAGAGAGCGACCAGGGTATACCACTGAACGTAAAGTATGTATTTAGTATCATGATTTTGATTGCATTTAAATAATTTGAAGTGGCATTTATACCAAAATGAGAGAACAGTTTTCAAGTCAATATTTTAGTCAACAGTCTAGTTTAATTGTTTTAAAAATATAATATATGTGGCAATTAAAACGATAAAACTGTTTTAAGTTAATATGTTAAAGCCATCATTCTATATACATGTATAAAATATGTATGCATTTATTCTTATTCTTATTAGTTTTCTGTTAGAGATAGGTTATAAATGGTTATGAAATGGTTAAATACAACTTCTTTCAATTAAATATGTTATGGCATCAGGCAGTATATATATTATTTATCAATATTAATTTAGTTCGCTTTTCTTTTTAAAAATATGAAATAATAAAATAGATGGTCACTGTATTGGGAAACTAACTGAAATTCAGTTTATTTGTGTTGAAGATAACAATTGCAAGTACTTTTTATTACTTAAACTAAAAACAATTAGGCTTACTATACGTTGCTTCGTAATTGGGAATAATTTAATATTATTAACTTCAAGGCAACCGATGCTTTAACATGATCTCATGAAATGAATTTTAAAAATAGCAAACAAACAAAATTCAAAGCAATCGTACTGATTTTTTTTAAGGACATGCAAAGAAAATAATAATACCGGCTTTTCAATAGTAAACGAAAAGTCATGGTTAGATGCAAAAACATATTTTCGTCTGCAACATTGTATTGTGGGGTGATTTTGTTCTCAGGAATCCCGGATTTCGCCATGAAGACAATATGTGTGGCGATATTCTTCATCGTTGCTTCGTGTTGCTACTCAGTATATGCATGTAAGTAGAATAATTATAATTTAACTCGTCAGACGTGGGTGTGAAATTAATTTATTCAAAACCCGAGAGTATAAACTTTAAACGCGACCTATTCTCCGGACCAGGACTAATACTATTGGTCTATTCACCTGACATAATTCCCGGAAATCTGATAGAGTGCTGGACACATGTCCACACTCCAGACAACTCGGGTTTGAATCCCAGGAGCGACACAGTCCTGGAACAAATGGCGCCCAACTATCTCATACACGTATAATAATGCACATCTGTAACGTCGTGGCGTCATGAAAATTATGTACATGTATATAATAAACTCTATTACATTTCATATTTCCAGATCAATGGGCCGATATCACAGTGGACAACACAGAGCTTCTACCCACAACCGATGTTGACTTTTCCATCATCGGGAAAACGTCGTTGGTTGTCGCTGTCCAAGCTTGCTCCGGGGCCTTCATCACGCTATTGGAAAAGGTGGACGAGGGACGGTTCGTTAATGTTCGACTTGGAGACTCGAGCAACAAGTATTCCCTGATGTACGCGACACCGCACTGCACCCCGTCGTGCACAGCCGGAGCCTACCAAGTCGC
This sequence comes from Lepetodrilus elevatus, assembly GCA_034780755.1. Lineage (NCBI taxonomy): Eukaryota > Metazoa > Mollusca > Gastropoda > Lepetellida > Lepetodrilidae > Lepetodrilus > Lepetodrilus elevatus. Next base: position 6,618 of record JAVCKZ010094099.1, on the reverse strand, counting down.
GGCGCATCTGGACTGCAGCGGCTTCAAACTGTTCTGGTTCTATTGGAACAACCAGGGCGGGTTTCAGGTCGGAACTGGCGACAAAATAGGAACGGACAAAATCATGGAGATGAACTACAATCTCGATAACGACGGCATTTACGATCTGAGATACGTCAAGGTCACCAGCCTAGTGGATGACCAGTACGTATCGTACAAGTTCTTCATTGGTGAGTTGATAACAAAATTAAACATTTATTGGGGTTTAGAGCCGCTTTCAAGATTATTTCACATATCACGACTTGTCACTTTAGGGCAGGGGGGAAACCCCGCAACATCCGTAGCGCTTAATGTTGCAGTCAACCGGCTGCTATACCAAGGATTCTATCTGCATTGTCGCCCTATAGACAGCGCATCCTATCAATATATTAGAAAGGTAATTTTCGCGAACATTAATGCCGGACATCGAACATGTACAATCTTCCATTTGTATAAAAGACAAATATGTAAATTGAATAATATTAATTTTGACCATGGATATTATTTTAAATTCCTCCAATACTGTTTTATTGATATGATGATGGCGATGGTGAATGATGAGGATGATGATAAGGATGATGATGAGGATGATAATGATGAGGATGATGATGATGATGATGAGGAGGAGGAGGAGGAGGAGGAGGAGGAGGAGGAATAAACATAATAAATGCTTTGTTACTTTAATCTGTTATTAACGATGCCAGTGAGGATTTTTCAATCATACGCGACGAATATATATATATACTATAAGAAAAAGTGGAGTCCCAATAACAGTATTTTATATCATAGGGTCCTACTATAGGTATAGGCCTACAAGGGTAGAAATAATGCCTGCCCGCGGGCCAAAGGCACTTAAAACCCCTGTCAGGCACGTTAACTTCATTTCTGGCTAGCGCTCTTGGCATCTCCTGATTTTCAATAGTCCGTTCTGTTGGTTTTTTTAACTGTTAAATATAAACATAAATATAACTTTATTATGCATAACTATACATGTTCACCCCCTCAATTGAGGTATACCTAATATATTTCTGGTATAATTATTGAGAAGCATCTTGATACCACCTTGAAAAGGTTGAGCTTTTTCTTTTTGTATTACAATTTAAATTTGTCATTAACATTAATGAGTGAGTGAATATGGAGTTTAACGTCGCTGCGGGAATCTTTCACCCATTAACATTAAGGGCCCTCAGATATTCAGGAGGTCACTCTAGTTTCCAGAATAGAGTGCCCTCCTGGGCATCTGAAAATGTACACTTATTTCTACCCCTGGGCCTGCATACTTTCGATATATATAGCCTATATCGCCTACATAACTAGTACTATATATCATATGTATGATATTTGCAACTTCCAGTTGATATTTCCTATCAATATGCTGCACTAAGATACTTGGTGAGAGTGCTATCGACCTCGCCGTGTCACTGTGATCTCAAGCTACTAGTATACAGATAAATTAATATGCTAACGGATAAATTCATATGACACACGTGACGTTGTTTTGATGGCCGCCCGACCGGTGTGTAAAACCTGCCATGATTTTTACGTCAAGAAATATCGGTCATTGCTAAAAAAGACAATTGGGTCAAACGTGACAGGTCATAACTTAAAAAGATGATTTTTGTATAACAACATGTGTATACTTGCCATAATGTCGATGAGTAATTTGTAATCTATCATTTTTACGACGTTAAATCACGGCTGGTTGACCTACTATAAATGTTTTATCCAACCAGCTAACTAGTGTATTTTACTCATGTACCAAGAATAATAAAATGTGGGATATTAAAGGCACATGCATAGGCTACTAGTAAATAGAGCACTTTAACAGGTATTTATGGGTAAATAATGAAAATTACGTTTCTATAACAACTGAACTGTCTTTATATAAATACAATTGTTTAACACCTCGGAACAGATTTCATACTATCTTTATGTATCCCCCAAAACTCGATTTTCCAAGTCCCCTTTTTCTTTATTTGTCAAAAAACGAAAACAACCTGTTTAGGCCGTGTATATATAAATTATATTGCATATAATATTTACGGCGACAGCATGGAAACGGTGCATTTTAAATATAATTTCTGTACTGTTCCGAGCTATCGCGGCAGTATCGCCGTATTATATACCAGGGCCCATATTCTCGAAACTTCTTAGCTAAGAACTTCTTAGTGAGAAAAGATCTGTTAAAAGATTAACATGAGCAGAAACCCAGTTAGGCAAATTCTTAGTACTTACGAACTTCTTAGGACTTACGAAGTTTCGAGAATACGGCCCCAGGTTCCAGGGCCCGCATTCTCGAAACTTCGTAAGTCCTAAGAAGTTCTTAAGTACTAAGACTTCGCCTAACTGGGTTCCTCCTCATGTTAATTTTTGAAGTTTCGAAAATACGGGCACTTGTTTGCAAACGTTACCTTTCGGAGGCGATAAGATAACATAAAGTTTGATTACCTTTCCATGAATGTGGTTAGCATATACATAGCATTATAAGTAGCATATAAAATAACATAGACATGATACACATTTAAGACAAGACAACAACATAAGACATGTAAACATTTCATAAAACAAGTAGATAAATACAGTAGTAAGCAGGAAGTATTTCATAAGATAATTAAAAAACAGTTTAACGGTTTAAAATAGTTATGCTTGTTGGAATAAAAGAATGTTTTTCCCAATTGAATTTTAATTTTGGAAAAAGGTAACGTCGACCAGATCGTAAAAGTATATATGTATTCATAATTTAAAATATGGGTGGGGGTCATTGCCACTTTTAGACGCAAGGGACCCTAGATACATTATCAAAAGACATTCCTGCAATCTTAGAGCTAATATTAACAATTTTATATAATTTATTTATGTTTGTGAATGGATAGCATTGACTTGCAAATGTTAAAACACTTTGAACAAAACAGTTATAAAAAAAGAGATAACAATGGGTGCGTTGTCGGAGTACTCGTAGCACAAGGATTTCTAACTAGAACGTAGAAATAACTCAAACGGCACCCGGCACACCTTGGCGGCCAAGGCAACAAAAAAAAAGACTTACATCAACTGCGCATGCTCAACCCGATGCTAGTGTCGCCTTCGCAAACGCACCCTATGATGGTCTGACATTAAGGCATAATATCACAGATGTTTATGGTTGTTTTGGACTAGTTCTTAGCTACTATTGTATCTGCAAAGTACATTCACTGTGTGGTTGACAAATCCCCACTGCAATCCCAAGATAGACAACCTGAATATGGTCCGTATGTGTTTGCAGGGTTTGTTTCATTATATATCATGTAAGGAGGGACATAACTCTAATGTTTGCTCGCAGATTCCTTCATAGCTGAGTTGAGGCATCAAAGACAAGATAAATAGCGGAACGTTCCCATTCAAATCAATCAAATCAGCTCGAAATTAGTTTGTCCATTATACAGGTCTATCAACTGTGATATTATGCCTTTAAACTATCGGAGTTTTCGCATAAAATGTAGTCTTTGTTGACATTTGTTGTACACAGCTTGTCTGTTTGAATTCCAGTTCAATTTATTGTCTATAATTTTCCCCAGATATTTATACTGCTGGACAATTTCCACCGGCGAGTCATCAATAGTAACAGGGATCAATGCTTCTTGTTTCTTCCGGAAATCTATTACAAGTTCATTGGTCTTTTTGATATTCAGTTGAAGGAAAGTATCTCTACACCATTCCGTGAATTTACTAATAGTACATCTGAAGTTTAGCTCAGACGCATGTAAGGGATACAAGTGTAATAATCCTCAAAATAATTAACAATATAGCATGTTGGATCGTCGCTTGCACAATCGTTTGTATACGTGATGAATAAAACAGGGGGCATTACACAACCGTGAGGTGTACCTGTGTTCAAAGTCAGCCGTGATGAGTCGGCGCCATTCACTCGCACATACTGGGTTCTATTGGTTAAAAAATCACTGATCCATAAGACTAAGGAGGAGTTCACACCTATATCGGCGAGTTTATTGACCATGAGATGGGGTTGGGTAGTGTTAAATGCTGAGAAATCAATAAATAAAATCCTTGCATAAGAATGAGATGTTTCAAGATGTACAATAATACGTTCTAAACATTTAATGACAATCGAAGTAAGAGCAACTAGCCTGTAGTAATTTAATATTCTGTACTATTGATTATGATAGGATAGATATTGATTATGATAGGATGCACTGTCTGTAGGGTGGCAATATATAGATTCAGTTGTCATCCGTGTAGGTCTTGTCTGTACCAGCCAGTGCTCGCTGGTTTACTGCAATATTCAGCGCTACGGATGTTGCGGGTTTCCTCCTGCCCTAAAACTGACAATAAAATTAGTGAAAGATTCTAGAAAGCGACTAATAATTATACGTTCCGGGAGTGTCAGTGTGTAAAATGTGGATTCGTATTTATGTTTTCCCCCCTCTGGTTTTTTAAAAAGCAATTCTGAACATGTAAGCATGCATGAATCGTTACGTTGTATATTGCTACAATTTGCAAGATTCATGCTTACGCGCACTCTCGTAGACGCACTCGACAATTATCATCATTTCACTTCACATGTGATTGGTAAGATAGACTCCAGTACAAATGTAATACTGTACAGTACATGGTACAGTACATGATACAATGCCCGATCCTGTCTCAAAGTTTGCAATTCCAATTACTAAATAACTTCCTCATTACCTTCGTAACTGTACTTAGTCGGTCATTGGCAGCGATACATAAAGCCTATGTCCCACTGTTGCGAATAGTTTGGGGAATCAACGAATTCGCACATTATATCATCGTGCCGCATCGTATTAATTCTGTCTTGAGGTAGAACCAATGCGGACCCCGATTTGTAAAAATAAGATATCGCCACCATTCGCTTGCGAATCCATTCTTCCTTATTCGTATTGATTCCCCAAACTATTCGCCACAGTGGGACCTAAGCTTAAGGCATCGCGTCAATTCGTGTCAATTCGTGTTGGTTAGTATTTGATCGTTTTGTATTTGTATCAGGTCGTTGCGTTTTCGCACCATTCCGTGTTGCTTTCCTGGTGCGATTCTTATTGATTCGCACACAATAATATTATCGTACCGCATCGTATTAATTCTGACTTGAGGTCGAACCAATGCGGACCCCAATAGTTTAAAACAAAATATTAACTATTAAATATAAATAAATATAAATATTAAAATAACAAAATATTGCCACTATTGGCATGTCATTTGGAAGGAATCAATCACAGGTACAGGATCATGAGCTCTATAACTTTGATTTTGGTGTATGAGTCACTTTAAATTGGTATTTATGAATATATAAACCATAACTACTAGTATAATGCATTTCTGGATGTAAACAAATGTGATGCACGGTTCAAATTTTCTAATGTTATTTTTTTGGACATTTTGAAGCGATCTCAATGGCAAACAAAAAGAACACTATTTTTGTACATCGTGTAGAAAACATACAATTCTGTAAATATTGTATAATGTATAACTACATGAAAGGACATTATGGCAGACGAACAAATATTAACAAGCTACATATTCATGGTTTAGTCACGTGATCAAGGGCCCGATATGTCACTTTCACTGTTTTGTTTTGAAACTATCTAATTAAAATACAATTATTTCTCCAATTATTCTCTATTAATAACTAGTAGGTGACCTTTATTTAAAATATACCGTAATGACCAACGCTGAAGCGCGTACAGTGGGGTGGGGGCGATACTAGGTCCCTAACAAGTACCCATACTAACAAATGTATTGCCCAGGCGTCACCATTACTAACCATTACCGGTGTGTACCTTTTATATCTTCACACACTACTTTCGTACATAATATTCGAAGGAGCAGTGAAACTGGATTGTTAACATGTCGGTACTGCCACAGAATACGATTATGCTGTGCTGTGATACAGGTCATATACGGTCACACCACATCATTACATATAGGGATGTATTGTTAAACTTAAACACGGGTATGTTCAATTTTCATTTTATTGAAACACATCATACTACAAATTATGTTGTCTTTCATTTCAATTTATTCGTGACATGATTATGTTATAGAATAGATCTTACAAAACATCAGTAATATCCCTGAAATATAATGATCGGTAATAACATTGGATAACTACATTCTGAACGATATATCATTCCCGACGTTTTTTCTTTACACAAATAAGTGAATGCATATCAAATCTGAGTGAGGAATGAATAGTAATGATAATAAATACTGTATTTAGCGGCATGTAACCTTGAAATAACTTAGTTCGAGATTCCTCTAGCCTTCCCTGCTGACCATAAGACATTTTATATGGGTATGATGAGGAGAAGGCTAGAGCGCATCGAATACCGTAACATAAAACACGCACGTGTTCTTGGATTGTTTATTAGTTCAAAAACACTCATCATGCTAATAAATTCTACATCTCCATCCACGTAATCGGCTCTTTTCTCAATAATGTTCGTATTTAGCTCTGCCATGCATTTTTTTGGTGACGTCACCCAATCTCGGCCTGTACAAGACCATGAGGTCTGGCCCCGAGATTACGAAACTTTCTGAGCACGAAAACGTACTCAGACTATGACGTCACATGACGTTTTATGAACA
>JAVCKZ010094088.1:0-11508 GCA_034780755.1 Lepetodrilus elevatus | reverse complement strand
AGAGAGAGAGAGAGAGAGAGAGAGAGAGAGAGAACCCAGAAGTAGTGAGATATATTAGTAGTAGAAAAAGAAGAGATAGAGAGAGAGAGAGAGAGAGAGAGAGAGAGAGAGAGAGAGAGAGAGAGAGAGAGAGAGAGAGAGATAAATACACAGAGAGAGAGATAAAGAGAGAGAGAGAGAGAGAGAGAGAGAGAGAGAGAGAGAGAGAGAGAGATAACGACAATGATCAATAGTGAGAGAGAAAAAGAGGCTGCGAGGAAAATGGGATGAGAAAGGATGAATGAGAGAGACGGAAAGAAAAAAATATGAGGAAATGATCGAAATCTGACAAAATCATAAAATGTTGGTTTGGTATTATAACATTCAAATTTAATTATGTCATCATCTTCAAGGATGCATGCCAAAGTTTCCCTTTAGTTTTAAAAATATGAACATGTGCAACATAATGGACTGGTTCTCTGAATAACAACCTCAGAACTAGCTAGAAAGCTATCATAAATACTCATGCAATTGCAATTCCGTAAACATCCTTCCTGTAGTTATCCAGAATTCAAGAAATTGTCCGTTTTTTTTTTCTTTCTCTCGATGTTTTAAGATAAACGCTTGTTTGTTGTTAGCGGGGCAGGACCTAGGAAGCGGTATACTAGTTGTACACGTAATTACCGGTATCTAACTTTACTGCAGCTGACAACGTATCTATATAACTGAGCAAGGTAATGCATCTAATGTAGTCTTAAGTACACCGTATGCGTATGCGACTATTGAGTTAGCCGAACATCATGATTTCCCTGGCAAGCGCAAATTAACAGAGAAGGATAGATCATCGTAAAATGACGTTTTTATGATACAATGTCATCATGATAGAATAGAAATGTCAAGTTGCTGTAATATATCTATGCTCACGTCCAAAAGAAACTATACCAAGTTAAAATTAATGTAAATCATAATTGCATTTGCATCAGAAATATTGAATGATTTATAAAAGTTTAATCCACACACAGATAATTGTTTTCCAAGATGCCAACCTCATAAACAAAATAATCTTTTGAAAATTACATTTTTATGAAAACTACGTTTTTCACATGTCAAGCAACAGGTGCATGCACAATGGATAAGCATTTCGGTTAATGTCAACGGGGAAAAAGTCGCAGTGATCTAAATACCATTTCCAGCACGTGTCGAAGAAGACATACGCTCGCGGAACATGCACAAGTGCGCGCACACGCATCAAGAGGACACGTCGCGAGCTTGACCAATGGCGCGCGAGGATGTACGTCAGCGACTGTGCATATCATCCTGCAGCACGTGGGTGTGGGGGTGAGGGAGGGGGAGGTCACAGGGAGGTGAAGTGACGTGTAACGTGAGCCTGAGAGGAAGTATGTACCTATATTTAACTATCGATCAGGACCCGGTGCCAATGACTAGTGATTGATCGACTGGAAATTACATCAATGATGAATAGTACACCCATATGCACTATTTTATTTGAACGTTCGCATGCAATTTGCAATACTTGCTCTGTAAAAGGAATAGTATTTAGTATGATAACGAATGCATCTAGTATTTGAAGTGAATTTGACATGGTTTCTATATGTATATTATAATGACAATGAAAGATATTGGTCGAACTAAGAATTGAAAGAAGGTTACATAAAGGAACGTCTCGACCACCTAAATATCATAAGAAACATTTTGAGTACAATGTCGTACTCAAGTTCAAATTGTATACGAAGATTTGTAAACAAACTTGTGAATTGAGCAATAAATAGTTCTCATTAAAACTTGGTAATCTCTGGGACAGATTAACATATCGCTATAATATCGTGATATCGCTCTCTAAAGTGCTACGTGTACATATATGACACTGTATGGATAATGATATGGAGAACGGTTTCGCCCTATTGCTATTCAAACTTGTTCTTGTTCCGTGCTTGTTCATGGTTGTAATATATGTATACCAGTGATAAACTTTCCACACGGACAGTATACACAGACGTTTATCAACTCAGCAAGTATCATTCCGAATAGGACACGTCATGATTTGAACCTATGTCAACACAATGATATTTATGTACGTAACTACCGCGTGTTATATTCTATAGGTTAGCATCAAGGCTGACAACAGTAAGCACACAGGGTGACAACAGTAAGCACACAGGGTATTGGTACAACTGTAAGAGTCTGTCTGATGTCGATCCAAGAGGATCTGTCTGAGGTCACCATCAGCACAAGAATCCTCATCGTGGTTTTATCAACGACCCTCCTTGTGCAAATACCGTATAGCTTTACGAGGACTTCGTAAAAGAATAATTTTATTAAAATGTCACTTTTATTTAACCGCCTGATGATGTCGGAAATGGACCGACGAAACGCTGCGTCTAGTTAAAATCATGCTATAGTTATGTACATAGACATTAGTATGTTATTTATTTATCTTTATATGCATGGAAACGTATGACGGTATGTCAAAATGATACATTGGAATCTCCACCCTTGTTTGTTTATGAGACATGTAATTCCTCATCTAGTTGTAATTGTCCCTCCCCCCCCCCTCCCCTGCCCATGTATATGCCTGCATGTGTGCTTGTATTTGTAAGCTCTATCAACCTCGTCAACGCTAACCATCGTAATGGAGTTAACTCTCTAGTAATGTTCTTATTATTATGTACTGTGACCTTATGTCCCTTTAATTGAATACACTTCATGTTAATATTGCAAGTAGGTTTTACGGAATTGGTCATTGACCAAGAATGGTAAGAATATGAATTTAAAAAGTTGCAAAGAGTATAACCGGAAGATATTGTGTTCACGGGAAGATCACTGTCGCCGCTAGTGATGGCCGCAAGTGGTCTGTCGTTATCATGGTATTCTAGTCTTCGTGTATGTTATTGCAATCACTGAACACGCCAAGGTATTATAATGGTCTGGACATTTATGCGACTCTATGTATAAAGTGGTAACATGAGCGTGATCAAGAACCAACTGAAATGGACCATATCTGTAAACTATTCAAATAACCTACGAATTCTTAGAAAAGCGTCACCCAGACTCTCCATGGTCGGTCATGACGTTGACGTTGCGACGGTCTTTGTGTCCGGCAGACGACTTCAGCCAAAGTTTGACAAACTGGATCCAGTTCTGACAGGTTCTATCCTGTGTCGTCACTTACTGCATGTCTGGGCATATCGGGAGCTATTGAATGTGCTGTCATTTTAGGCCGTGTTTACGCCAGATTGTTTGGGATGACGAGTCCATTTATCGATTCCGAACGTTTTCCTTTGGCAAGATGTAATCTCTTGGACGTACCACCGGCAGTGAATATGAATAGGCCAATCACTAATTGCCGGGCCCAGTGCCAACCTTCAACCTGTAGACAGTGGTGTCGCTGACAACAGCTCACCTGTGTGAGAGCTCTTGGCTATGGGATCCCTACTGTCAGAGACATCATTATAGTGAAGGAAGACACCAATATATCTCTCAGGAATCGTTACACAGTTAGAAGGTGGAGTTCATGACTACTTCATAGGGAGTATTTGAAATTGTTGAATACCAATATCTATAGGGAATATTTGAAATTGTTGAATACCAATAGCTAGGGAGTATTTGAAATTGTTGAATACCAATATCAGTGAAAAGGAATACGGTAGCAGAGAAGTAATAGCAGATTGGTGTTCATGTTGTGATGTTAGTTTACTTTGTAGTTATTCTTCAAATTTACCATCCAGTATCATCTGTTAACTATTAAATTTCTCTCTTTTTGTCATCTGTGCCTGTGTGTGTGTGTGTGTGTGCGCGTGTGTGTGTGTGCGCACACATGTGTATGTTTATCCCAACTACTAACATGATAAGAATATAATCATGTACTGATCCAACAATTCTTATTTTTCAGCATTCACAAATATTGTCATTCCCATGAAGTGATTATAGAGCTTAACTGCGGGAATCTTTCACCCATTTCAACTGCATTTGCAACAATATTTCCTATGAAATCAATTATCATCTTTTGTATTCACATGTCATTAATCTTGTATTCACATGTCATTAATCTTGTTTTCAGCTCTCATCAGCAGTACAGAGTCTTCAGCTATTGATATCCCAAGCCTCCCATGGAACTCATTACCTCGGACTTCTCAGCTTTCTGACTAGGAACCTTTGGCAGCAATGATACATCCCCAGATGATGTACAGGATTTACACCCATTAAAACTAAGCAGTAGTCTTTTGTCCATTCTCCAGTACATGCAGGTGATGGGACTCCATTTGTCAATTCAGACAACAGACTAGAATTGTGTAGTTTGTACAAAATGAATTATTTTATTCACATTGGAAGTACAAGAGAACCAGTCACACTCATATCCATCTTCCCACAGGTACACCACTAAGCCATCATCATCTTAGCAAAACAGCCATCAGATTATGGAATGAAACTTTCAGCAAATATTTGTAAAACCATGTAAATATACAAAATATGCAGCTGTGAAGAGAAAATAGCTTTCAGAGCTGCATGTATCATGACTGAGTCCCTTTATGAAGAATGACAGTAGCATGTAAAGCACTAAAACAGAGGGATTTTCAAATGATCCTTTGGTTAAATACATATATATTATACTTATAAACAAAATATCTGAACATCTGTTGATATACGCACGTACAGATTTCATTCAGATCCAAAAACTCAAACCGACATGAAGAAGATTTCTTGCAGTTGTCTCATTAATTTAACATTTGGCAGATTAATAAATAAATTATTCAAATTTTATGAGAAAAATATGACAACATTCAACACGGATTATGTTAACGAGTAATGATTAATATGAAATACCAACGTGTTTATAATACAGAATAATTAACAAAGGCGAACATCTTAGACGATGGAGGGTGTCAATTCTTGAATGCACAGTATGCTTAACTAGTGCCTCGGGGACTTCAATGTACACACAGCATACATCTTCTGTAAGTCTACCTCCATGTGGGGGAATATAGTCTACCTCCATGTGGGGGAATACAGTCTACCTCCATGTGGGGGAATACATGAATGATTTAGTCATCTACAAAAGCAGCAACATCAGCTTGGCTTCAGAGTTCAGAGTTCAGAGGCTGAGTCCAAGTATGTGGACAACCTGAAGAAGTACCTCAAAGTTCTCCTGGAACTGAAACTCAGATCATCATCTGGATGACCAAACAGGGGAGAGAAATGTTAATGAGAAATACTTAGTAACCATGTTAACAATATGATGAATAGTTTATATATATTTATATACAGTTTATACAGTCAGTATGGACATATACAAATGTTCATTGAGAAATATACAAAATATATATGTATGAATATGTATACAAATATTTTAAAGATATCCTGTCAAAACTTGCAATTTTTAAGATGCTTTGTGATAAAGCTGTTTCAATGATTTAATCAGTATTTTGGGAGAAAATGCGTGATGGTGACTTTTTTTATTGTCACGACAAGATGGACAAGATGGATGTGCAATGACTTGTCAATGCTATGAAGTGGCAACAAATTTTGACAAGATTTCTTCAAACATGGGACTTTGAGCCAGGCTTAGCAGATAATACTGTAACTTGCATAAGTCTTTGGGGAGTTAGCTGTACAGTACAGTGCGTACACTGGTGAGAGGAATGCAACGGTGTATTGACTTTTAACAGATTCCTGCAATGAATACTCAATCAAGAACCTTGTGGAATCCACATTTAGTCACCTAAGATGTTTCAGAAATACCTGGTAGGTTTTGATTTTTTTTGGGGGGTGGGCTTTTCAATTTATGTATGATTTCCATCCTCTCACCAAAAATAAAATTAGGCCGTGCGAAATAAAAATGCAAAGATTGTCCAACTAGTGCTATGGAGACGAAACTGAAGAAATAGAGAAATGGGAGTACCACTGATGAAATAGAGAAATAGGAGTGCCATACTGTTCGATGAAGATGAAGTGAAACACAGCAAGTTCCAAATGCAAGATAAATTATGCCAACTATACTAGTCATATGTGCATAGAGATGTACAAGTGGTCAAATGTTACGTGATCTCTCATTGGCCAATCTTACAGCCAATCACTTGCAAGGGCACCTGTGGGAATGTCAATGTCAGCATTGTTGCATAAAGTAGCAAATACTGGTATCCTTACAACTTGTCTCTACATAAAGAAGCAAATACTGGTATCCTTACAACTTGTCTCTACATAAAGTAACAAATACTGGTTTCCTTACAACTTGTCCCTACATAATAATATCCGTTATATAAGAATCGTAAACTTTGATTTTGTACCATTTTCAAAAGACTAAATTCTTTAATCTCATCTGGGAAATCTCGTCTGGGAAATATCCTAATATTTGTACAATAAAAGGATTACTGTTCTCAAAACAATCTATGCCAGAATTGTTACAGAAAGACACAGGAATGCCTACTTTCCTACAACTCTAGACAGACCAGTTAATGTTTTATCAAGGACCCAGTATACATACGAGTACACTGTTAGGGCAATATATTAGCATATACCGAAGTATCGTGTATACAGACTGTTCTAGGATTATCTATCTGCTCGTACCACTACATTGTACAGACCTCTCTGTATAGTATCACACAGTACGTCTGTGGACCCGATATGTTCACTATAGATACTGATTACGATACAGTGATGTAATGCATTGAGTGAATGATTTGACGATATAATTGGTAATGTGACAGCTAATTTCTCATCATCAATTGTCTCACTGATGGCACAAATGCTATGTTTAATGCTGCGACAATATTGTATACTACACTTTCATATGTCTACATTCACTAGCACAGGCTGGTGGTTTGTGTGTTGCCACTATATAGCACCCATGTGACAGCATACACCGGCAATATATATATATATAAATGATAAATACAATGATTACATTCGGATCACACTGACAAACCTTTTCCTTATGACATTCAGTTGATACCTATTGAACCTTTGACAATCGTATTCACTAATGTTCATCGCATTCAGATTACGCTATGGAACTTTTGCCTGTTTTCATTCCGAGCACACTTGTGTCGTCAACTCTTGATAAGACAACAGAAGGCAAGTAAGACAGAATCAACTTCTCACATGAAATAAAATGTCTCCCAAAAACTGCATCCCCTAATCTCAAGGTCAAGGTCAAAATATTATCGAGGCAAAAATGTTGAAAGACGCGCGGTCAGGAGCATGTGAATATCGTAGCACCATCACAAATCAGCAAATATTTTACTTCCACACATGAGAGTGTTGGGCGTCCTCGGCAGAACTTGAAGATTCTTTGTAGCACGGGACCCACACAGCTTCTGTATTAATATCAGGACAATTTGGATTCATAGATGATTTCCTATCAGACATACTGCCAGAAACTTCAATCCGTCTATCTAATAAGTCTTCATGCCAGTAGTAGGCTAGCATGTTACGGAATCTGGCAGCCATTGTCAACATGCTCCGCGGAGTAATGAACATTTCCATGTTCTTAGCGAGAGTGTTGTGTTAGAATGACTTTCCTTCCACGGGATCAAAAATCCCTTCAAATTGTCTGCGAAAACATTCTTGAATAAATAATAACAGTAATCTGATATCATATCACACGTACAAAGTCTTGTTCCGTGAGACACCAGCGACACGTCCGTGTAATCGCGTATCTGGAGAAAGTACACGCAATCCTTCCAGACAAAGTTTTCCAATTCCTCGTCGACTCTTGCGCTCAGAAGCGTCACCGAAACACTTGGCGCTCCACGGAAGTCAGAGAAGAGTTGCAGGTCAGAAGGAAGCAATGAAGTGGTGGTGTCGACGGTGGGGGGTACACAGAGGGGTGGGCGTGGCATGACAGGGTGTCGTCACACATACGCCGTCTTGTTGGAAGGGCCCTCCATGTTGCTGATGACCTGCTCCAGTCTGATGGACAGCTGCTGTGCGTTGGCCTGGTTGTCCATATCCAAAGCCTGTAGCAACTGTAACACAAAAGTCCATTTGTTAGCACATATCACTGATATCAGTCCATTTCTTAATCGTCGCAAATGGGTGAAAGATTCCCGCAGCGAAGTCAAAACTCCATAATCACTCACTCCATTTGTTAACACAGTGGCAGTACACAATCTACACAGATTGAAGATTCTATATTCTATTATGTTATAACATGGAATACAATTTATCATAAATTTTTAAAAAAATTAAAAATAATTTACAATATTTTGGTCAAAAGCTAATAAAACAATAAGTTTTACTTTTATTTCGATAACATTATTATGAAATGTCTTTTTATTTTACAAACATTTCAGTATACCACATTCTGTCAATAAGTTTTCCTTCCTGTACCGTAAGACCAGTACCATATTATCCATTATTGTAAAGTTTGTATAAACTTGCCTTGTAAGCCATATTAATGAATGTCCATTATCGTCATTATCCATTTATAAGAAAATGTTGTTCTATAAAATGGTCCTCATATTACTACACACGATCTTTCATGTATTATTGATGCCATAATCACGTTATTAAGCGAGGACATGCACTTAGTAAATAGTTTGAAATGGAGGCAGTGTGTAACTTCATCATTCCCATTTTCAATTAGGAAATACCACAATTTATTGAAGCTATTATTATCGCCCTTTTTTCCCACATTGATTTTACTTGACGAAAACTGATAACTTCCCAATTCATTTCTGTGTGATCAAAAACACACACACAAAAAAAAATCAATAAAGACTAATTTTTTCCCCAGTCCACAGCCTATAATCTATCAGAAGAAATAATCACTTTAAAGTCGAAAGTCACGTCAAAATGAGTGATTTCTCCTCCAATTGTTTTTCATTCATTTTGTGAGGAGAATATCAAGCTAGCTAATTATAGTGGTAAAAACTTTCAGGGAGGTTTGAGTTATATTCTAGTGATTAAATTATAGACTATATTTTCTTCACAACACAGAAGTTTATTTTAAATTGCTTACCTCGCTGTGGTACTTGGAGACGTAGGAGTAGAGTTCTCGGAGAGCACTGGAGATGTAGAACTTCCCTGAACACATCTGAAACATACAGCAGCATTATATAGATCAGGAAAATGAAATTAATTCTAGACTAACTAGTCTCAAACTTTATGAAAGTACATAATGCTTTTGCCAATACCATGGACTGGTCTTGCATTAACCTGACAGAAACAGCTGAAAAGAACAGCAATCTGGACTTACATTACTAGGTCCTGTTCCATAAAGCTATTTTAGACCTACAAGAGCCACAACTCCAATGCATATGCAGTCAGTAATAACTCTTGTAGTAATACTCCCCAGGGAGTTGAGAAGGAACACTGAGTGTACAATGATCCATTGACCGGGGATAATAATGTGGCACTTAGAGCATGCCTTAGGGGGTGGATTTGGCGCATTATAAGTGGCCTATTATTATTATTATTATATTGTGGCTGTTCTGTGAGACGCAGGCAATTCACTAGTGCCGGTATGCTGACCGGTCCACTACTTACCCTGGACACTTCAGCCAGGTAGGAGTTCATATCCTGGTCGCTGACCGCGGGAATATCGCGGATATCGGAGAAGTACTTCTCCACCGACTTCCGGTAGTGGACAATGTCTTTGGCGAAGAGAAGCTTGTTGGATGGAGAGTCCTGGAACAGAACAAGTATCAAGGCGTGACAACAGGATGTAGTGCGAGTTCTCAAGGACAATGCAGTGCAAGTTCTCTGTCATTGGTCTTCAACTTAGCATTAAAAATATAACCAGCACAAAATAAAACAAAAAAATTCTAATACGGTACATAATCGCATAAAATCATATCATATAAAATCAGACTGCTCAATGACACAAAATTTGAAGACCCTATAAAATGAATTTGGTACCCAATAATACTAAATCAGAGTACTCTATAACACAAGGTCAGAGGAACCTACAACACAAAATACCAGGGGGTCTATTCTCAAAACGTCCTTATGAACTTCTTAGCCTAAGAACAGTTCATCGCCATACAATAAGAATCGTTAAGAACTGTTCTTAAACCAAGACGTTCATAAGAACATTTCAAGAATAAAGTCCCGGGACTACAACACAAGTCTCACCTTGCCCAGTCTGTGCTCGGAGGTGGAACAGCTGTCCATGAAGGTCTGAGCCACCACAGACAGACACGAGTCCACGATGTGAGGCTTGTTGATGTCAAACACAAAGTCTGGGTTCTTGATGATGTTCACCCAGAACCTCAGAGGAAGGCTGCAAACAGAACCAGCAGAATTAGCTCTGATCTCATCAACTCATTTCAATTCTTGATATGGAACTGGTCATATAGTATCTAAAGTATTAACCACGATAAAAGCTGTGTTTTCTGAGCTAAAAATATGTTGCTTAGAATGCAAGTCCATCTGCTACATGCAAATATATATATAGTAGACCTCGCATATATCGGCCTTGCATAAACCGGACACTCGCATATAACGGACAGAATCTGAAGTCCCAGTCCCATCTAACGCTAATTGCGGCATATGCGTATAACAGACTTAGCATATAACGGACAGAAATAGCCGGTCCCAATGAGTCCATTATATGCGAGGTCTACTGTATATAGGTCTATGTAATTGACGACTACCTGTGCTATCCATGTATCTACACAAAGTTTGAAGATAACATCCTTTACTTTCTAGTAAAGGATATAAAATGTGATGAATGTAAGGTTCTGTAGATCTATTGATATGACTGCATTTTCTCCTGATGGATTCCAAATTGGCACCAACAAATTCACTGTCTTTGTGAAGTAAGAACACTGTAAAACATTGCTGTACATTCTAGAAGTATTACCCTACGACACATAGCTTATGGTATATGTTTGTGTATTACCTGTTACATTTCCACGTATGTACAACGTCGGGATCTGTCAGCCCATAGTGTTCAGCGGAGGAGTCAAGGAAGTCAAAGAGATATTTGACAATGGGAGGCATCGTGTGGTTCGTACTCAGCATCGCCTTGAACAGGTCGTCTATGTACTTCTGTAGTGTGCCCTGGAAACACACACACAACAATACAGAAATAATGTCCATGATTGTTATAACAATTCACAATGTACTCTATGGCATAGTGTCAAGTTACAATCATTATTTTTTTTTTTATTATTATTATTATTATTATTATATTATTATATTATTATTATTATTATTATTGTTATTATCAGTATCATAAACTTACCTTTGTGGACAACAATCTTGTGAGGAAGATTTCAGAAATCATCTTTACTCCACCATCCTTCTGGTTGGAATCATCGTGTTTTGCCTGGAGAATAAAACAAGGATAATAAGTCACCCCGTTGTTGAATAAAACTTTTAATGAAAAATGTCAATGAACATTAATCATATATTTGCATGTCGAAACAATTTAACATACAGAAACATTGTAAAATAAATATTACAACATGTGGCCCCTACAGTGGTATACTATTATATACCACATACGTGTAAGGAGATAGGGTTATGTAATTTTAGTGTATCCCACAGTTCGTGCGATTGGCTGGC
>JAVCKZ010094077.1:0-11508 GCA_034780755.1 Lepetodrilus elevatus | reverse complement strand
TAAATTCTAAAAATTCGAACAGCCGCAAATCTAATTATTTTAGAGCGTACGAATAATTAGAGTAATTACGGTAATTAATTAGATATTTCATCGTGCATGGGTGAAATATTCCTGCTGTGATGTAAAACAATAACTCTTGTCACTAATCGGATGTTACTTTACATTAACATAGTGAATGTATTCCTTACAGGCAGCTTGGGTTGTATACTCTCTAGGGAGTTGAGAAGTTAAAATGATTGCACATTGATTGGGGTAATGTATCGCTATGAGCATGCTTCGGATCGTGGATGTGGGGCATTATGAATGTTCCCATTATTATTATTGTTACTTGTCATTGCAGGTCGGACAAAGTTCGCGGCCATGTTATTGGTATCGACCTGGGAACGACAAACTCGTGTGTGGCCGTTATGGATGGCAAGGCTGCCAAGGTTCTGGAAAACTCTGAGGGCGCCCGGACGACGCCATCAGTCGTCGCCTTCAGCAGGGACGGAGAGCGGCTGGTTGGGATGCCCGCCAAGCGACAGGCCGTCACTAACGCCGAGAACACGCTGTCTGCCACCAAGCGTCTCATCGGTCGGCGGTTTGATGACGTTGAAGTGCAGAAGGACATGTAAGTGTCTCGAGTGTGATTGTGCTGTAAAGTTGTTTATCGCAAGGGTGAAAGATTCCGTTAGTGATGTCGAGGGACGTTTTCGACGTTTTCGTTAGATGGATTTTGTCTTATTGGCCTACTTCGCACGGCTTGTAGAGGAGCTAGTGCAATGCTTTTAGATAGCGCGAAGTCACGAAAGCAAGGCTCGAGTGACGTCATGACCACGCTCTCGCACTTCTGAAGAAAACACGAGTTTCTTGAGTACAACATGGCTGCCTGTGGACTGTAAGGTAAATGTGCTCAACACGTACTTCGGGCGCGATATATTGCTAGATATGCGCAATGACACTTCCGTGCTAAATTTGAGAAACCGTGCGAAGTAGGCCATTGAATACAAACCATAAAAGTCAAAGGGAGGTAATAACATCAAGGGCAGATAAAGACTTTAGAAGTGGACACCGTATCATAATATTTGATTCCAATGTTTTGGAATTTATAATGTAACGTATATCGTTGATGTCCCCTGGATCAAATTCTAAACAGTTTTGAACAGTTGCAGACATTCTTTATTATAACCCTTCATTCATAATAACCCTTAGTATATAATATTTTCGTAATAATTGTGATTGCAACCATACCTCAACTTTCTTTTGCTACAGGAAAACGGTGTCCTTCAAGATTACGAAGGCGTCCAATGGCGATGCGTGGCTGGAGGCTCATGGGAAGGTTTATTCCCCGAGTCAGGTGGGAGCCTTCGTTCTGATGAAGATGAAGGAAACTGCAGGTGAGTGGCGGTTGGTTCGTGTGAGAACAGCTAAGTCCTGGCCATTATATCTGAAGGGCCTATCAAAGCATGACCATGGTGTCAGATTGCATGGATCTACCTATTCCACAATTTATGTAAGCCTACCATTTCCTACATGCTTGCACACGTTGCAAACAAGTTGCACACGTTGCAAACAAGGTCCCAAGATTATGAAAATTTCTACTACGATTGCATATATACAAGCTCGAAATTTATGTGTGGATTTGTGAACAAAACTTTGTAATGGGCATGAAATCATACTCCAGAAAGTTTCGTAAAATCTCAGACAGCGGTCTGTCAGATGTTTAGGTATTTCTGTTATTGCTGGTGGTATTTATCACAGAACCTACTTGGTCAACACATCTTCAAGGACATCGTATATTTTATGCATGTTAATGTTATAACATTTATGAAGCACCTGTAAAATATTGATGTGATCACACTGTTATCTTTAATTTATTTGAGTCTTTTGTTTTGTCTTGCAGATAGTTATTTGGGAACAAGTGTAAAGAATGCTGTTGTCACTGTGCCAGCCTATTTCAATGACTCTCAGCGACAGGTTTGTACACACATTTCAGTGTTTGAATTAATAGGGGGTCCAGGGGTGGTTATTTGAAAATCTGGCATGTTAAAAGTATCTGCGTGACCACCTGTGTGACAAACCTTTATAATAATAATTTGGATTTGTTTTAATCTGTGTACTGGATCTACAAATATGTCTTCCCGTCTTGTGCAGGCAACCAAGGATGCTGGTCAGATCGCTGGTTTGAACGTCCTCCGTGTCATCAACGAGCCAACAGCTGCTGCGCTTGCATACGGAATGGACAAGACAGCTGACAAAGTGTGAGTTTGTGTGGCGCAATTCCTAATTTTCAACAATAAGTTCCCTGTCGGAGAGTTTATTAGAGCAGCTACGGGAAGAAAGGGGCAGGTGGCAGTGTAATGGTAGAATGTTGGGACTTCAGGGACAAAGGTTACGGGAGCCGGTATCAATGTTTGCGAAGATTACCTTTCGGACGCAATATCGATAGGATGCCAATGCGGTTATCATCCTTGGTCTGTTGCTACCAACCAGTGCTTGCAGGTTTACAAACCATGATCGTCGCAATTGGGTGAAAGATATCCTGCAGCGACGTTTTAACTCAATATTCACACTCACCATGATATAAATAGTATTTCCTTGTCTTTGAGTAGATGGGTATATGCAATGAAACCTCTTTGTACTAACTGAAGGCATCTTTCCAGGCATGTTTACAGATGCAATTTTTGCAACCCTGTAGTGAAGTTATCATTGGTTCATGGGCATCAACTGTATATTCATTATTTTATTGTTCAGTTAGGTTGTGATGTTTTTGACATTAGAAGTGTTTCCGTTTCAGAATTGCTGTTTACGATCTCGGTGGCGGAACTTTCGACATCTCCATCTTGGAAATCCAGAAGGGTGTGTTTGAAGTCAAGTCCACCAACGGAGACACGTTCTTGGGGGGAGAGGACTTTGATAATTATCTGGTCGCCTACCTAGCAAAGGAGTTCAAGAAAGATGTGAGTGTCTGTCTGTCTGTCTGTCTGTCTGCCCAGTCCTCTATTTAATTTCTTTCACTTTTCTTATTGAATCTCAAATTAAATACAAGTGAATCACGTATTCTGTTCAGTGAAATATTCCTGCTATGAAGCTGGTTGCAAGGTATACTTGTGTAGACAGATCAAATGTACTTAATTACTGGTAAATACATTGGACCATGAAATGTGTCGTACCATGATTGCATATTACATAAAATTATATATTATCATTTTTCTTGTTTGTAGCAAGGAATTGACATCACAAAAGACACAATGGCGATGCAGAGATTGAGAGAAGCCGCGGAGAAGGCCAAAGTCGAGCTCTCGTCGGCGTTACAGGTTAGTATTCATCCCCACTTCTCATCCCTTTCCATTGGGACAATGGTTATTTCTTTCATATGTGTTGTTTTCAACATTTCAAATAAAACAAAACAACATACTATTTCCACAGCCTAGTCAGCAAGCGATGCGTCCATGTATTGCTTTGCGTTACGTCTGTGGTAGAGAAAGTCCAGCGTAGGAGGCGGTCTTGTGGATCTGTTTTAGACCGCGGACCGTTACCCTTGCTGGAGGAGTTCTTGAGAGTTGGCCAGGTTCTTGTGGAGCTGGTCATAGTTTTAAAGAACTTACATATCTTGTGATTATTCGAAGATACTATGTTAAACTTTAAAATAATCTTTCTTACCTGGTTTTTCAATGTAATTTAAACTAATTTTACAGTATTATGAACTTGGATAATAAATAATAACACTTGCAAGGCACCCTGTTATTCTGGTCAATGAATCGGGGCACACTTGCTTGACTTTAACTCTCTGAAGATTGTACAAATAGAGGTCTGTGTGGATCACATTGATATGACACATTAGAAAAAGTGCATTCCACAGCCTAGTCAGCAAATGACATGTACGTGTGTCGTCTTGCGTTACGTCTGTGGTACAGAGATCTTGGCAAGGGCAGCGGTCTCCGGGATCTGTTTTAGATCTCTGACCGTTAGTCGTTGTCGAGAGAGTTCTTGAGAGTTGATCAGGTTCCTGTGAGCTGGTCATAGTTTTATGAACTTACACTAAAATCACGGTGAAATGGAATAATTGCATGTGATTAAAAAAAAATTGGGGTTGTAGAAAACTTGTTTCTCCAATGTGTTATGCGGACACAAGGGGTGTTATCGGAAAGATTTTATTCTCAAACTGATGCAGGTCATCCTGTGATGTAATGTCTATGTGGGAAATGTAAAATATACATCAAAATAGTGTTGTCAGCAATATTTAATAATTTAGTTTGTGATCACATCAAACACTATTTTAGTCAATTATGCATGTTTGTAATGAATATTATTTAAGAGTCTGTGCCATATGAATGTGTGCATATCAATGTCATGTGGATTATTTTTTCGACAGACCGACATCAACCTGCCGTACGTCACCATGGATTCCAGCGGACCCAAGCACATGAACGTCAAGCTGTCCCGCTCCAAGTTCGAGTCGATCGTGGAGGAGCTCATCAAGAGGACGGTCGGGCCGTGCCAGAAAGCTCTCCAGGACGCCGAGGTGAAGAAGTCGGACATTGGCGAGGTCATCCTAGTAGGAGGGATGACGAGGATGCCCAAGGTTAGTGTCGTTATCCTAACCCGGCATCTTGTGTACTATGTCAACATTCGTGTCATCATCCTACCCAGGCATTTGGCAATGTTGACATATCGGCAGTTTGCTGTTGTATTAAACATTATTTTTTAACTTGCTGCTGAATGCCCCAATATGCCCAAATAGAGTAGGAATTAAGAATGGAGAACATTTAATATGCTACACCCACTGTGTGGCTTGGTTATTTGGCATCAGACAACACTTGCAGGTTTACCACAGCA
The DNA here is from genome assembly GCA_034780755.1 of Lepetodrilus elevatus. Lineage (NCBI taxonomy): Eukaryota > Metazoa > Mollusca > Gastropoda > Lepetellida > Lepetodrilidae > Lepetodrilus > Lepetodrilus elevatus. Next base: position 6,690 of record JAVCKZ010094077.1, on the reverse strand, counting down.
CTCGGTGCTACATGTGTTGCAGGTTATTTCTTGAAGTAACGTTTGTTGTATTTTTTAAAGATTCCCCTTAATTTGTGAGCTTTCTTTTTTTTACATCGCCCACACTAACGAGTTGTGATATGATTGGATTATCTAGAAGCCAACTAACTGTAAGCTGCAATTAGTAAACAAACAAAAATAATAAAATTAAAGTGACTCAAATACTTAATTAAAACCTAAAGAACTGATGACCCTACACCACATACAATGATTGATTTCCTTACAAATGACCTTATCGATAAATAAGCTAATTTTCTGTGCAACTCTAAACCACAATTAAAAATTATTATTTTTTAAAATGATAACCATATTGCTACTGGACATTGCATATGGATTTTAACCTGATTGGCTATACCCAGGTCCAGGATACGGTCAGGGAGTTGTTTGGAAGGACACCCAGCAAGTCGGTCAACCCTGACGAGGCTGTCGCTATCGGCGCCGCCATCCAAGGTGGAGTTCTGGCGGGCGACGTCACTGACGTCCTCCTCCTGGACGTTACGCCGCTGTCACTCGGCATTGAGACCCTGGGCGGCGTCTTCACCAAGCTCATCAACAGGAACACCACTATCCCCACCAAGAAGAGCCAGGTACGTCGGAGGCAGGCGGTCGCAAATATAATACTAGCCTGACAAGCCCAGGCCATTTTTGTCCAATGCTATCCTAAGGGCTAGTAGAAATTAATGAAATTTGTTATTTGTTTCACTACTCGGGCTGGTAAGTTTTAAAGTTTCCATTGCTGCAATGGTGATGCTTGTGCACTATAAGTAAACAAATCTTGAAAGTGGCTCTAAATCCCAGTTAAAATATGTATATAATAATAATGCCTGTGTTGTATTGCAGCAATTCTCCACGGCAGCTGACGGTCAGACCCAGGTGGAGATCAAGGTGTTCCAGGGGGAGAGAGAGATGGCCCACGACAACAAGATGCTGGGACAGTTCTCGCTGGTCAGTACTTCGTGTGTCAAGTCATTTTCCAAGAATATTAATCATCACATTTCCAAGGATACAGCACATGCCAATGTTTTGTCAGTCATTTTCCAAGAATATTAGTTATAGTCGTCGCATTTCCAAGGAAATTCACCGATATATTTGTCACAGGGCCGATTTATTTGCCCTGGATGTGGCATGTGGCCTGCAGCCCGGCCTTGTTTCCCGCAGAATTGAAGATGAGTAAACATTATCTCTATTTGTGAACAGATCGGAATCCCTCCAGCACCCAGAGGTGTGCCCCAGGTGGAAGTGACCTTTGACATTGATGCCAACGGCATCGTGAACGTCTCGGCCAGGGACAAGGGAACGGGCAAGGAACAACAAAGTATGTACACCCTTAATAGAACAAGTCATCATTGACGCCATAGAAATGGCCAATGCTTATCTGGTAATGTTGTTGCTCATGGGTGAAATATTCACGCTGCGACGTAAAGCACAAATTCAATCAAATTGTCTGGTAGCAAATTTGGACTTGTTTGTACTGTAAATCACGAAATTAATGCGTCGCTAACTTAATGCGACCTCTAGATTTTAGACGTAAATGCGACACCAATAAAATGCGAACGGCCATGTCTCCATGCATGTTTTTTCATCAGTCCTACCTTTAATGCGCAGCAATTAAATGCGACAATACAGCTGTCGCATTTTTCGCATTAATATTCTGCTCATGTAAATTTCATGATTTACAGTATAATGTTCAGCCTGTATTTGTTGTTACGAGACGGGTATTGGTCACGTATTATTGTCCCGTGTTACAGTTGTGATCCAGTCGTCGGGTGGTCTGTCGAAGGAAGACATCGAGAACATGGTGCGCAATGCTGAGAAGTACGCTGAGGAGGACAAGAAGAGGAAGGTTTGTATTCCTAACCTCCAGTAGCCTTGGTGTCCTCCCTACACATCCCCGATCCTCCAGTAAAGTCCCCACCACCACCCCCACCCTCAACCAATCCTACCATTCCCCAATACTCCTGTCCCACCACACATTAGTCGTACAGTACAAAGCTGTGAGCCTCCTCATTGAAGGTGGTAGGAACAAACAAGGCTATGATGACTATATTTTTCGTCTCTTACAAATCAGTTTGCGTGAGGAAACCAATTTCTGAGCCTTTGTCTTCCGTTGAGAATATCTAGGGCCCCGGATCTACATTAATATTGTGTCCATATGAGACTGTTTACTATCAATTAACACACTCCTAATGCTCCTAATGGTAATTTTACGCAGATTTCCATTGATTTATTTTTCCAGGGGTCAGTTTATTTGCCTTGGAACATCCTCCAGACCCTCCAATGGCGACCAATATTTCAATTATTTGAAATGTGTAACTTTGATGCCCATTTCTTGTTACGTTGTCGGGCTTTCAATCTGGTGTCTGGTTTCAGGACGTTGTGGAGGCAGTGAACAGTGCAGACAGCATCATCCACGACACAGAGAGCAAGATGGAGGAATACAAAGACCAGCTGCCTGCCGACGAGGTAAGCTAGTGACTGCCCACGTACATTGTTACTTACGCTAGTGACTGCCCACGCACATTGTTACTTATCCCAGCATTTCACGAAAAGAGTCCTACTATAGTCTGGCCTTAAATAAGGGCATACGCCATGGTTTTACTATAGCAGGAGGTAGCTCGTACCTCGATTTTTATACCAGGCCTACAGGTATGACCCTTTCATGATTTCATGAAACGCTTGCCAGTAATGTATGCAGGCGGCAACACACTGGCAGATTATTGGCCCAGACTGTTGTGGAAATTACATCTGGAAACTATGGAAGATAGCATATTGGAATTTGATCGAAGGCTATGATGACTTTATTTTTCGTCTCCAACAAATCAGTTTGTATGAGGAAGCAAATTTCTGAGCCTTCTTTGTTTTAGTGATAAACTATTTTAGGTAGTACTAATGTACTCGTGTAGGCAGATAAGTATTTTGTGATGTAGGAACTCGCACAATATAAGTGAAATAATCTTGAAAGCAAGGCTAAACCAAAATAAAAAAACAGAACTATTTGTGTGTGTGTGTATCATTGCAAATGGGTGAAATATTTGCACTGCAATGTAAAACACCAATTCGCTCGCTAATACTACATGGTTATGTAGGTCATGATTGGGGTCGTAACACATTATGCACGAAGCATAAATGGTTGCTGATCTAATCATATAGTATCGGCTAGGTTATTTTTCCACAAATATAAATATATTTGATGGGAACACTTTTGTTAACGTTCTATCTTTGGAAGAGTATTGTAACATCTGGGGACACTGTTGATTGCTGTTATGACGGTGTGTGACTGTGAGTGACGGTGAGTTTCTCTGTTGTCAGTGTGACCAGCTGAAGGAGAAGATCACCAAGGTTCGCGACGTGTTGGCCAACAAGGACAACGAGTCAACGGAAAACATCAGACAGGCAACCTCTGACCTCCAGCAGTCGTCTCTCAAACTTTTTGAAATGGCCTACAAGAAGGTGAGTGACCATTCCTCCGTTATCACGCACTCGCCCTGTCTACTTATTTCTTTTCTCCAGTTTACTGTCACTTGCATATACGTGGATTTTAACAATCTTGTAAACTTCATGTAGCATTTATAAGAAATCCTACATTTGCAATTTTCATGATACATTTTAAGCATTTGGCAATTTGTCGTGACAGGGATTAGTGGTGATGTTAATTATTGCAATGGCTAACTTAATAGTAGACCCTGTTTGGAACAAGGCTGTGATGTTTTATTTTTCGTCTCCTAATAGCAGCATCATTGCTTCTACTGCGGAAGAACAATTCTGAGCCTTTCCATATTTACTGTAACATTTAGGGATACAGATGTTGCATGTTTCCTCTAAAATTCAGCACTACGGATGTTGCAGGTTTCCTGAAAGCAGCTCAAAATCCCAATTATAAAATAAAATACTTTAACTTGGACTCTCTTATCTATGAGAAGTTTGTTGCAAATGATTTCTGCAGCAATGTTGAACTCTGTAATTACTGGCTGTATGTATAGTGTGAAACATTAAGAGGACATGTCTCAATATCTTTTGATTTCTTTCAGATGGCGGCCGAGCGAGATACCTCTTCATCCGCCTCCTCGAGTTCCGACTCAAAATCTGACGAGTCCGGCTCAAAATCTGACGAGTCCGGCTCAAAATCTGACGAGTCCACACAGTCGACGGACGACAAGGACGAGAAGAAGGAGAAGAAAGACAAGAACTAAGGACAGCTGGACGAACACTTTGCGCAATTGTCGGCAGTGACTTTGAACCTTGTTGAGGGCTGCAGTGGTGGGGACTAGAAGCCAGAGAACGATACCTGCCTGCCTGCCTGCCTGCCTGTGTGTGTCTGTCTGTGTGTGATATAGTTACATTTTAGTCATCCATTCCACAGCTCATTCTCAACGTGCTGTCGGCATTCGAAGCCGTCGTCATCATCGGCGCCGTTGTCATCATCGATGGCGTCGTCATCGTCAACAAACAAGTTGTTCTGAAAAGCATTTACAGGAAAGATCCACGTTCAAGTGCGGTGTCCGATTTTCTCGACAGGAATCTTCCATGGATAATCGATGTAGCGGAAAATAACGATGAAATCACTTTTGGGGGGTTAAAGTGAAAGTGAAAGTCTGACAATTAGCACTCGTGTTTCGGGTGCTGCATTTAGAGATAGACTTTGGAGACAATGTGGACCACAGTGCTATCGCGATCTTTGTTGACGGAAATACATTGTTAGTATTATTATTCTGTTAGAATTTACACTCACGTGTATAGATTGTAAAAAGGAATGCGAGATAAATCCACTCGTAGCATTGATTAATCATGATTATTAGACTTTGTTTTTGATGACTGAGATTTGTTTGAGCGTTTTCATATTTAGTCTAGATATATCTTGGGGATGTATTTTCTTATAAAATGCTGGTCGGCATCCTAAATAGAAACCCGATTCCATTTAATGTACAGAAAATGTAATGCAGAAAATTGTATTTACAATCATGATAGTTTAGTCTCAGTTTGGTTCCCATTGTTAGTTTTGAGTATAAAAATACAAAACTGTTTAATTTAGTCTGTAGAAATACAATTTGAAGATTTAAGAAACGAGGAACCATGACTGTTAGCATTAAAACAGTATTTAAACGGTAATCGACCTTTGTGGCCATTTGCACTGTCCGTCTTTACCATTGTAGTTGTTACTGTCCAGGAAATGAATGTGTTGTACAGCTGTGATGTATATAGTAGCCATACGGAGATCCATTTGTTGTGTTTATTCGGTCGAGTTTTGCGTGCGTTCCCTCTATACTGAGGAACGGGTGTGTCGTGTAGATAGTCTGTGTTGTACCTGTCGTCAGGGATGAAACGTCCCCAATTGCTGCTTGCCGAGGGAAGAGCTGAACGTTGCCGTTGGAACCTCTGGAACCGCGTTTATACGTGTGCCATCCGACATAGTTCCCGCCCCCCAATGCTGTCATACAATATCATGTCCAAGTGTATTCTCTGATGATGAATGGATATTGATGCAGTTTCGGGATTTTGAAATGGTTATTAAGAGAATTTACTATAATCGGAAACTAAAAGTTAATATAAAATCATGCGTACACATGCTAAATAATTTAAATGGAAAATTATGTGGCATACTGTCATTTTCTATATATATATATTATAATGTATTGATGCACACTTGTTTCTCTTCTGATATTTCTACTGATATTACTTAAGTTCAGTGAGGTGGGATGTTGAATCATAACTGCTACACTAGAGGACTGTTCAGGAGGGTGAGTTGACGCCCTCATGAACAGGCCTCTGGTATCATTATTAGAAAGTTTCTGAAGTGAATATGAAACTTTATATCCAAATGAATCCTGCTTGTCATTTGTCTTAAGAATACTGTGAACCCAGAAATAAATGCAAGCCCAATTGAATATGAATGACTGTTATGAGTAAAAGAAACGTGAGCTTATTTTGCGACGTGTCATCACCTAGCATTTTATGCATTCATTTTTACCTTGCATTAATTTCTGGATCTATAGTATATATATGTACACAATGCGAAGCAATCATAGACTGGTTAATAAATAGCTTAGGGCATTGCTAGAAGTATTCTGCCTAATTCTTCTCCAGATCCAAAGATCAAAATATTTTGAATTGCTTTCGGCTTCCCCACGTTTCACAAGAATTGTAGATTTTCATCTCGTCATAACATGATCATAAAGACCATTGCGTGTATGGAAGTTGAAGTTTCGCCATTATTATATATTTATCAAATTAGTACTGGTATTAATTGGATTTGTAATAATATGCAAATAAAATATTAAAATTACTACAATTGTATTCTTTTATGAAAAAACCCAGCTCAATATGAGAAGGAATGGAGAAAGAAATGTCCATATCTGCTGGTGAACCAATGTTGACATTTGACTTCATCCACGTTGCGCCATGCGCGAGAACCCGTGCAATCCGTGCTCGAGAAGGCGTCGAGCAATCCGTGTAGAGAAAGCAAGACCTAGCCAATTTCAAAACAAACGATTGTTTACATTCTCTAAGTACAACGGGGTATTTCATTGGGTTTACATGACATTTCATACCTAAAAGTTCGTTTTTTTGCTAATATTGCTCTATATATACTGAAAGACTATGAAAACGCACCACCTATTTTTCTGGGATATTTTTTAGTTCCTGTCAATTATTAAT
>JAVCKZ010094066.1:10000-11509 GCA_034780755.1 Lepetodrilus elevatus | reverse complement strand
TGCGTCGGAAAGAAAGTACAGACAGGACAGCTAGAAAGGAGCAGCCCCCTGTCCAGAATGTGCGTCCAACACTGTGAATGGAACACCACCCTAGACATAGTAGACTTTACTCCGTGACTACGCTGTACACTGACGAGAAAGACAACACGACCACTGCTGTTACTCTATACGGTTACCGCGCTGATACTCTATAGTTAAGCCCATTGAGAAAGTGAGACTCTACAGAAGGAATTATAGAGACTGGGAGAGCTCGTTAGATTCTCCAGGGAATCCAGTTAGTGATTCTTGTGAGGCTCAGAGAAGAGTAATTACCAACACTGTCATGTTTTGTACACCTTCAACATTGGTGTTCGTACCCCGCGCTGTAATTATAACACACGTCGGTCAGGCTGGAGGATGAGTTTGGAGACCGGAAGTCCGCATGTCTACATGTACTGCAGCTCTGTTGTCTAGAACTTCAATTTATAATTTATTTTATTTTTATATATATGTTTTTGTATTGGGGTTTAAAGTCGCTTTCTAGAATCTTTCACTAATATCACGACTTTTACTTCAATTAAAACATCACCTTTTGTATAAGTCTAGTAATACTTAGACAAAGTTGCTTCGTCTTTATAATGCTTCTGCTATGCACTATATGGTGCGATAGACGTCTGGATTTCTGGACTATAATACTTGTTTCTCTCTCGGTGCAATGACCCATTAAAAAAGGTGGTTTTTTTCTAATACACTAAGTTTCTATCCGTGTAATTGATTTCACGTTGTAAGGATGATTGCCTGCAATATACTCGTGCATTGACACACGTGGACCCAATTTGCTAGAGTCATAACTTGGCCTGTGATGTATCCTGTAAAGCAATGGGACCAGATTTTCAATCAGTTCGATTCACGTTGACGCAAGCAGTGATGACGACAATAAGGACATTTTCACCCGCTTGATGGAACTCAATGAACTGTAAACGACCATAGGCTATTCTCTTAATGACAGATACAACTTGTTTTGTTCACATAATGGTTTTGGACGTGTTTCATCACATGCGTGGTCATTTGAGAGGAATTATTTTTTACAAAATTATTACGCTCACTCCTGGATCACGACACACACATATTAGGTAATTAATAGACGCTATTCCCCTAGAAACTAATTATAACGGTGATGAGGATCGTAAGCTTCCTTGTGCTAATAGTATGCTGGCAGAACTCCCATATGCGTAGGGATTATAATGTCCATAAACTAAGGCAATGACACAAGTGAATAGTTGTCTACTTGGGTCTTTACGACTAACTTCATGTAATGACAAGTCTAGAACAACCTTGACATCGGGTCTAGTGACAGTTACAGTCTAGAATTAACTTCACCCCGTGTCCAATGAGAGACTTCAGAACAAAGTTCATACCATGTCTGTAGTGATACTAGTCACTAAAACTCATGATCATGCATTGTATTATTGGTTGGAATGTATTCGTAAAACCTCCCATCAAATGCACATCTACATGCATATGAAAACT
>JAVCKZ010094066.1:0-7500 GCA_034780755.1 Lepetodrilus elevatus | reverse complement strand
ATACCCGACTGCAGAAAAGTATTCGACATATATAGGGACTTAATGACACTTCCAGGATATGTTAATAACATCATGTTTCTCACATGTGTGAAGGTTCATAGTAATATAATTGTTTGTTATAAATTAACCCTTATTAACCCTTAAAGTTCGGGGCGTTCTTTTTTGGCCACCCGATATATCTTTCTGTAATTTAATGTATATCCATGTCATATAATGTGACTTCATGAGAATACAATTATCTTCTGTTCTGTATAATTCAAAGAAAAGTGAAGTTGTCATGGTTTCCCACCAGCACGAGATAAGACATCACGCACACATCTGGATGATAATGTAGTACACATACATCTATGGACGCTTGGAAGGAAATGCCAAACACCGGAAATAGCTGAACCTCAAAGCTACCAGGAGCCTGTCTTTGGCATTCCTGATGTGGATAGATATATAATGTTATCAGATCGTAATAATTAACTGTACTGTTACCCCCAGTTATTTATATTACTATTAGTAAACACTAAACAGTCATTTTCTTAACATTTGAAATACAACCCGTATGACTATACACACACAAATTACATATAATATTTTCACTGTATGCAGACGTACACACATTTAATTTACACTCACAGACCAAATGACTGTTAATTGAGAAATTAAATTTATCTGGATTGCCTCAAAAAGACAATAGTTAGGAAAACAGTACACGGCGTTGTGAATCACGACCGGAGTGTAATAAACGTTTCAAGTTTCAAGTCGTGTTCAGATATGTCTTATATCTATATTAGCAATGCCATATTCCTCTCTATTCAGAAAATCGCTTATTTTCTGATAAAACAATGCCAATGACAAGTGTGACTTCAATCAGGTAAATGAGTAGATAGTCTTTGTGAAAGAGTTTGGAGGCATTTTTTTTCCCCCTACTGGTTTTAGAAATATTTTGTGGGGCATTTTTTCTCTCCAAATTTAAAAATAAGTTTTTCTATTTATTTAAAATACTTTATATATATTTTTTTATAGACAGTCACACCACCAAAATCATTAATGATCTAACGACTTGAAACACTTGAATGACTTGAATGTTGACAGCGAGACGCCGAGTTGGAGAAGCAGGCTATGGACTGGGTTGAGGCAAACCTTGGAGAACCCGTCGACAGGAAGAAACCATTCGAGGATGTTCTTAAGGATGGCATCATTCTCTGCAAGTAAGTGCCACGACGTGGGGACGTATGTAGAATAGCAAGTCTAGCTTACATGTAGGCTACTGCAGTAGCCAGAGTAGCAGTTCATAACCAGCTGATAACACTCATTCTCTGCGTTGGAACACGACAGTCGACAGTCTGCATAAAGTAATCCTGCAGGAGACATTATAACTAGGGGTGACTATCACAGGTAATTTCACTATCACGATAGTTAGAATTACTTTCACGATACTCTCGCAATTTGACAAAGATATCGCGATAGTATCACGATAGTAGTTGAATATGCAAAATGAATGTTAAATGCATACACTATTACGGGTTTGTTTACATATTTCATGGTCAAACATATTTTATCAGACTTTAATACCCCTCTAGGCTACAATTAACGTCATTAGTTGACATCAAGTAGTATACATGCACCTGCAAGTAGTATGCATGCACTAGTTAGTGGTACAACGTGTCATAACAGGCGAACATAGCGAGTCTAACATAGTAGGCTATAATAATACTTCACTATGTTCATTCGCTAAAAGTATAATATTCGTGTAACATGGGAACATATCTGGTTATAATTACTCGAAGCTCTCGTAATTCTTCCACGAAACTGTTCCCAGCCCTGAGATTATATTACGAAACCTTTTTTAGTACGATTTCATGCCCAACTCAAACTTTTGTTCACAAATCGCCATATAACATTTGAGTTTGAGCATGAAATCATACTCAAAACGTTTCAAAACGAGAGCGCCATGGTCTCAGGATATCAGAGCTTCGAGAGACGATATCCACTCGAATAGCAAGTGTTGCAGTGTACTGAAGTAGACATAACATCTGATTCAGATTAATGAACAAGCTGAATCCAGGATGTATCAAGAAGATCGACACGAAAGGAGGTGGCTTCGCCTTGATGCAGAACATCGAGAGGTTCTCCACAGCTGCCACGAAATTCGGAGTTCCTCCAAACGAGGTCTTCCAGACAGTTGACCTCTGGGAACGGAAGAACATCCCTCAGGTCACGTTGTGTATTCATGCGCTCGGGCGAATTGTAAGTGTCCTATTTTCTTGTCTTGTCTTCTATCTAATTTAATATCGTCAGTAAATTCCCACGTTTTCAACGTGGGCTACTTAGATTTATCTTTTTCTTCAAAGAATGCTAATGTAGGAATTTAATTCGTTTCCAGTGTCAGACCAAACCAGATTACACCGGCCCAACTCTCGGACCAAAGATGGCGGAGGAGAATAAGCGAGAGTTCACCGAGGCTCAGTTGCTGGAGGCACAGAACACTGTGAGTCTTCAGTATGGAAGCAACAAGGGTGCGAGTCAAGCCGGACAGAACTTTGGCAAGGGCCGATCAATTGTGGATTAGTCAAATTAGACTGGTCTGAATAGTTCACCTTGTCATATGCCTAGTTCTATAGCCAATATTCGTCACTGTGCTAGCATATATTGATATAATATGCCAAGAGTGTATGGTATGTGTATTATATATCCTTAGCTCGATCAGTTATATATAGAAAATTATGACAATTATTGAAAAATGTGTTAAAATTACTGAAAATTATATGTTCAATTTTTAGGAATTTAAATACATTGTTTTGGTAATAATTTGTCTATATATCTACAGTAATGCATGGAGGAGTTATCACACAATGGTATAGTCTGTGTTTAGGATTAGGAATACAACAGGAATATATTGTTGTGATATATATAAATATACACGTGCATGCAATACATCATGCTAACCCTAACTTTATCCCCAGAATGCTGTGGCAGTTACATATTCCCAGGTGCCAAATTAATTTAGGGCCTACTGTAGAACATTGTGTGTAATATAGGATTGTGTGTAATGTAGGTTTGTATGTAATATAGATTTGTGTTGTGTAACAGGGTTGTGTGTAATGTAGGATTATATGTAATGTATTATTATGTGTACTCAAGAAAAGTTTACATGTTAAGGTCCTTTCACACCAGAGGCGAGCGAAATATCCCCGCGCCAATCAGCGCCGACAAGAAAAGATTCTATTGAAATTTGTCATTGCGAATTTCACTTATGGTATGCAAGCATATAGATAAATGACAAGGTTCTATCTCAGAACGTAAATCGCCAAGTTTGTCGCTTCCGGTGTGCACGGATCTTTACGCAGAGACACCGTGGAGTTATAAAGTATCTCTTATTTTCGTGTTAGTTTCTCAGCTTGCTGTGTTATTTCCGCTCGACCGCGCGTCAAATATCTGTCTATGTGGCGCTTGACTTTCACTTTATGTTCATGTAATGCCACTTTTGTTATATTTTGTTATATGTATTCCTAATTTCAATCTTACAGGATTTCGAACATTTTGCAAATATGTAAGGTTGAAATTATTATGTGCGTACATGTACAGTGTACTGTGTATGTATGTATAATTATATGCTTAATTTCAGGTATTCTGTTTGGTTTATTCTCTAATCATTTATGACGAATGATTAGATGTATATATTTAGGTGTATAATAGTCTTCTTTCTTTTCAATATTATGTTATCATTAGGTTTTGTTATTTTTTTCAATAATAATAATTTATTTCTTTTCAAACATTCGTAAAAGGTTTCTTTGACCAAATAAATAATATATTTTGAAAAACTATCGTTTTGTCAGAAGTTTATTTCTTCGGGCGACTTAAACACACACAAACAACGCTGAAGACAACCGGGGATTCACTAAAATAAGGTAGCGGGCTGATGGTTGACATTACTATACACGAAATAGTATATTTGTGTTCTTTACAAATTATGATAGAGTTCTCTTGAAGTCTTTGTAACATAACAACGAGGAGCTTGAACAAGCAACGATATCTACTTCACAACAGTCAACAACACAGTTATCTATGCCCTAAAGTAGAACGGTTGAAATTTGTTTGGAACGGTTGAGGTACAATACGTATGTTGCACTTTAAATGTTTAACGCCAATGTAGGCCTAATCCAAGACGATCATCTTTGATTGCATGCCTTCGATATGTATTTGTGATATTTTCTGACATATCCCTTCCCAGGCTTGTAGCTGCCTATACGCACACTCGTAGAACCATCCACATCAATTTCCTAGCTAACTGTATTTTTTTAAATAAACCATAATCATAATACAGTGTCCATGCTGAAACCATAAACATAGTACAGTGTCCATACTGGCGAATCCCCATTAAAATACCCCCAGCTACGAGCATACGTCCTGTACATCTCGAATGTTGAAGCGTCGTATACTATAACCCTAAACACGACACCCACCGGTTATATGGTATAGGTTTCTTATCAAGAGACTCTGTGAAGTATAAGTGGTTAAATAGGATCAGCTCGGAAAGCAGTATAACTCAGTATGTATAGGTGGTTTGATCTCTGGCCGCGTCCTGCTAGGACGTTACAATGTGGTAGTTGTTGTTCCCCTTCTTGGCTTTCATCAAGAGGTGAAAGGTGGCATGGAATTTTCCCCACTGGGCCGTACGCAGAGCTGAGAATACATGTATATATATTTTTTGTTGCTTGAGGTACAAAAGCGACCGCCAAGTGAATGTAAGTCTATAAGCTGAAATATATATAGATCAAGACGATAACGCTCATGAATGGGTGAAAGCGAGAAATTGATAAAAACAAAACAAACAAGAACGTAATGAGATAACTATTTGCACGACTGTATGTCTGTTTTACAAATTGTGGCCGTTATTGTTTATAATATGTACATGTATGTATACATGCAACTTATGAACTGACGGGCAGAAAAAAACACAAATAGAAGCTAGTCTCTTGATTTATTTAGCATAGCTACATTGGAGTTCCTGAGTATGGTAGACTACTCGACCTCAAACAGCTGAATTGTCGCTCAGAAACAATATCACACAACAGACATCCATGGTAGAGTTTGTCTGCGAGTAGTATAGTATCCAGACTATATTCATCCTCTATAATGCACATTCCTTTAGTTATCCGAAAACTCTGAATTTTATTCAGTTTTTGTCCCCGAATTAAATTTCCGATTCATTTTTTTTAATACAGTTTCGGACGATTATTTTTGGAAGGGGAATAACTCAACGTATATTATTAGAGTAAGTAAAGTAAAGTAAAAATAGGTTATTATTACTTTACTTACTAATAGAACAGCCGACCGGTTTGTGTGTTCTTTACAAATCATGATGGTCCGATCGTCTTTGTGACATAACAATGAGGAACCGGAACAATGATGTTTATATTACTTCAAAACAGTCAACAACACATCTACAAGTGTCAAGCATTCAGCGTTAATTCATCTCTTAATGTAGACATATTTGAGATGACACAATAGTTTTAACAATATCTGTTCATAAATATATCCCTGGTTTCAAGAGTTCGTTGCATTGTGTTGCGTGTAAGTCGCCAGTTCACCGGGTAAACATCTGGGGTGCGTTCAAAGACACAAAGGCTGAGTAAGCCGCTTAACTAAATTGGTTCCATGTCCCATCTACGGTTCATGCGACTCCTGAGACAGTGCCTAGTTTGGTAAGCCGATTGCAAGCCGCTTGCGTCTTTGAACGCATCCCTGTACAGTGTAGATATAACAGCATTCAGTTAGGAATACAAATGGGGGCGTGTTAATGACAAGTATAAGTTACATGTTATCAATGGTTTCTAAGATAGTTCTAATAAAGCGCGATAGATTCTTAACTTTCTTTCTCAGCATACAGAGTTTCAATCCAATCACAAGAATCGACTTAGTCTTGCACTATAAGGCATCTGGAGTGAGGACATCAATTGTTGCAATATTTATACATCACCAGTGTCCATGTTTAGAACTGTATAAAGAGGTTTATTGTATACCATATTCATTTATAGAATTATAGATATAAACGTTACTCCGTAGTTTAATTCACGATCAATAGGGACCTATAGGCATACTTAATGGATTCACGTATGTTCAAGCAGTGTGGTATGAGTATACTAGACGCTTCATGATTAGGTAATTTCCTTCTACTGTACAGGATTCCATATTCTGGTTATTTCAATCAGTGATGTCTGGACTAGTGACGTGCAGTGCCCGGCCTCTGATTCCCCAGTCGATTCAAGGTCATCCTCGGTCAAGCGCCAACCATTACATAAGCAGTATGGTCACTACACGGATTGAAGGTCAGCGTGAACTCCGCACAGCGCTGAATGGCCGAACCCGCCGTCCTCTGTGATAATAACCTCCTCGCGCCTCGGAGAGCTGAAATACGAGGACACAAGTCAGTAATAGAGGTCGGAATAACATGATGATATAATATGAAATGTTTTTCACAAGTCGTAATTGTTGTTAATATATCCGTATTAGGTAATTAATGATACAGACAATAGAAACCAGACAAAGACCATACATAATTATTGCAAGTCGGTGACTTTTTTTCAGGTCGTAAGTCAAAAGTCACTGACTGCGCTGTCTGCTTGCCGCACTGTCATTACGACGTGCGAGCTGGCGGAGTGATTGTCGCAGGAGAACAGTCTCAAGTTCGTATGTGTGTCCTTCCACACAACAAATACATTACCTCATAGTAAACGTGAAAGCAACATTTATTGTAAGGTGGACGGAAGTTTCGGATATTTTGGCATCAATGAGTAAAACCTGCATGCTTAGTGTTGCACCAATGGTATTATATATATACATGAGTTGTAACTATAGGCTATCTACTATCTGGTCGAAAAGTCTTTAATTATTTTATTATACAAACACATACTATATTGGTCACAATGTCAAACAGGAAACATTAAGTAATCTCCAAGTCATAACTGGGAATTCCTAACATACATTTTCTGGGATTTAACTCACGAACTATGCAGTGTATGTAGGCTATTAAGATACTCACAATAGGAACATTTCCTCTTTGCTAAAACACATTTCTGAGAATAATATATCCGGTTTTCGGAATACCGTATAAACACATTGCTTTTGTAATGCGGATAGCATTGATGACTAGAAGTAGAAACAGCTCATATCAAATGTGTTATATTTATATTGTCTGGTAACCACTATTTTTGGTTCCGCTTATCAGTGACTCATTTTGGACAATTAACCACAATTCCACAATAATACAGCGTGTAAAGATGACGTGAGGCGGGGCCATTCAATATGCTGTTGTCAAGTATACATCTGATATGAATGTATATACTTACGTACTTCCTAAATAACACTGGTAATAATATTACCAATTAGTATACTATCCGGTAGTAAATTAGTAACAATATCACGTAATCCACGATATAGAGCGGTATCTGTCTACATCTCTCTCTCTCTCTCTCTCTCTCTCTCTCCCCTCTCTCTGTGGGGGGGGCG
>JAVCKZ010094055.1:0-11510 GCA_034780755.1 Lepetodrilus elevatus | reverse complement strand
AAAAGTGTGTTTGCCAACTTTTACTCAAATTTGCCAGCATAATTCACTTTTTCTGAAAATCCGACTAGTCTATATGGCACAACCGGTTCATTGAATGTACGCATGTCGGAGGTCAGAAGATAGGATCTCCTAGTTGGATGACTACTACGTGCCTCTGTAGTATTTCCCACAGGGTGTAGTAGTCGAAGATCTTCATAACACCCGAACACTTCACGTGGAACCACACCGATGCCAGGAACGCGAGCACAGACGCAAACAGGATCAGCTTTGTCGGCACGTTGGAACTGTTGTTCATGTCCAGTTCCTGACGTGCCTGCTCCGAGGTTAGCATCCGAGATGCCAGGCGCCGACTGGACGAGTCTCCCTCCGGGCGAGTGGCGTCTTCCGCGCTCAGTGTCCTCAGCGTCATCTCTTTCAAACTTGCGTCGTCGCAGTCGTCGTCGTCGCCTTGAGAATGGAAAGAATCTGTAGATGCCCGCAGGGATGTGCTGGATTCGTGTACGTGGAACGATCCAGAGCTTTCAATAGCCGGGGAATTGTTGCTGCCTTCAAAGGTTTCATTGGTATGGAAAGATCCTGAATGTGCAACAGAAGTCGACATGGACATATTGCTACCCCTACTAGTGGAGTCGTCATCAAGAGCAGAACGTGGTGATATCGACATGTTGCTACCCCTAATCTGTTCATTAGTAGAAGCCTGTGATCCCTGCACGGACGTGTTGCTACCCCTAATTGATTCACAGGTTTCGGACTTTGATCTACGCATAGCTTCTGATTTGGCAAGGTTGCTACCGCGCATAGCTTCATTACTAGTATAGGCAGACTGTGATCTTTTCATGTTACCCATAGTGGGAACACCATCGTCAATAGTAAGGATTCCGTTTAGGCCGGACATGTCAGCTGGACTGGAAACATCCCTAAAACTTCCTCTGCTACTTGCACTGACGGACACATTGGGATCGACGCCTTCTGTATCTATCCCTGATCCCAGTGCACCTTCTCTGGAAGGCGAAGCGGATGTTTGTGGCTGTGATCCGGACGTTGCTTCTGATCCGTCAACACCTCCGCTGTTGTCATCATTGGTAGTGGATGGGTATTTGTAGCCTGCATCGACATCGGACCCCAATGCCCCGTCTGTTGATTCCATTTCCTCTGTAGGGTCGCCTCCGTCGAGGTCGGCACCACCCCCGTCCACGTTCTGATATCCTGTATGGAAGAATATAGGTGTGACTATATATCACAGGTAATTTCACTATCACGATAGTATTGCGATAGTTAGAATTACTATCACATACTATCACAATTTGACAAAGGTATCGCGATAGTATCACGATAGTACTTGAGTATGCAAAATGAATGTTAAATACATACAATATTACGGGTTTGTTTACATATTTTATGGTCAAACATATTTTATGGTCAAACATATTTTATTGGGTAACTAGCTACATTTCACGCATGTTTACACTTATTTTCAGACTTTAATGCCCCTCTAGGCTGCACTATGACGTCATTGGTTGGACTCGGGGCAGGAGTCCAGGCCCCGTTTCACGACGGTGTCCTAACTAGACGAGCTCCTAACCCCAGTTATTACTTCGTAACGTGTTTCACGACCACGTCACAAGTCATATCCGGACCCTTCTTAAATTGGCATATGACATAGGAGGTGATAAGCTGGATCATAACTTTAGGATCTACTAACTTTAGGACACCGTCTGGAGTTTCAGAAAATAATCGGAGAAAAAAAATTAAAAAATAAATATCGGTAGTCAACCATATTATCGCCAATAGTTATCGATTGTTAAGATTGCTATCGGGACACACACTATCGCAATAGGTCGACTTATCGTTACACCCCTAATACTGAGCTAACTACTGTATATACAACTCTCTTTGTCCACTGGTAAACTAAACATTGAAACACCCCTAATGAAGAAACAGATATTTATAGAATAATAGAGATACCTTACAGTTGATACGTACCGACTCAGTGGTGTAAAGCTTAGAACACCTGCCTGGAGGACGGAAGGTCAGTGGGTCAAACCCTGTCCACGTCATACCAAAAGACATTAAAAGATTGGAGTTGTCGTCCCCCTGCTTGTCATTCAGCATTAAAGGGAAGTATACGGCTGGTCAGCTCGGAGTCTGTTTAAAGTGTCCGGGTGGGATATCCTTGCTAACTTCAGCATTGATATTCCGAGTGAGCTTAGCACATTAATAAAAAAGACTGGTGGAAATCCAGGCTAGCACAAGTACCCGGTAGACAATAACATACACCGCTCTCCAGCTCTATACTGTGAGACAAATGCATCCCGATCAGGGACCAGTCTACCGAAATCAGCTACTATACACTGGAGGAAAGAAAACCACACAAAACACAGTTGATTCCTGGTGTTATAGATCAGTTGTACTGGTAGTGGAGCAGTGTAGAGCAGTGTAGAGCAGTGTAGAGCACTCAAATGAACATCTAGTGTCCATCCTGAGTGATTGCTCATGTTGCATCAACAGCGTTCCATTGAATATAATTACATAACTTGTCCAATAAGAGTCAATATTAAATTAACTGAAATGAAGCTAAATGAACTGAAGGTTTGCAAAGTTGCCTCATAGCTGCTTATACCCCCTTTACACAGGATGGCGACCGTCGTGCCTCCCTTGTGCCACCATAAAAATGGCCAGGACGCTCAATGGTCATCTAAACCCCGAAAATCCTGTTTCTGGGTAACTGCTCCAGCGACCCTTGTGCCTCCCTTGAACTGTTAGTATCCTGCATTCGGGATAAGCATTGTATTATGCGAGCCTTTGGCGAGCATAATACATAGTGCTTATCCCAAAACCAGGATACTGACGATATCTAAAGACATAAGGGTAATAATCTCTTTATCATACAAATCAAACACCCACACACAACAGATAAATTCTGAATGATATCGAAAATATCTGTCGGCTGCATCATAGTGTATTGCAGCAGAATGGGTTTTTGGGGTTCAACCTTATTTTAGGGTATAATGTTTTATGGTTGATTCTGGTACATTGGACCCTCCTGAACATATTTCAGCCGGGTGACAAGCTGTCACCCTTAAGCAATTATTTTTTAAAGCCGTAATTCAAAATGGCCACTATTATATGCATTTTCTCAAAACATTATTCTTAATGTATTTTAAAACTTTACTTTGGTGGCAAATAATATGTTTTCATGGTCCTCTGGTACACATATGATTAACACCATGAGCACTACCACGACCAGCTTGTGTACAGCCTGTTCCAGTTCTTGTCCGTGTGCACCCAAGACTCCCAATAACACAGTAACAGTGTCAGTTGGCAAGGTGGGGTCACAGTATCACAGTTTCCGCTATGTTATTCTCTCCCACTGAGTTTCAATGTATTTCGCATTCATGCTTTTGAAAATACTATAGAAATATGTCTTCCTTCTTCAAGAAGTGTATCACACTCCGAGACTTCAATAACATAGAAGAATATACTTAAAAACACATTATGCCTTGTTGTTGTTTTGTTGTTGTTTTTTTGGTTTGTTTGTTTGTTTGTTTTTTAAAGTATAATAAACTTTGAATGTGTATATACAAAATAGTTCTGGTAGTGATCATGCTTGTCATTACCATTGTGGATTTTTTTGGTTTTTAAAAATATTTTTTTATTGTTAAAAATGATACCTAAGATGTTTTGGCACCCTGTTTGGCAATCATTATGGGTCTAAACATTGCATAAACTATTTGTGATTTAAAGTTTCATATTTTAAAGCTCAGATATTATAATGAGAAATATTATATGAAATTATTCATCGTCATTGAGTGGGAAAAATAGATAATTTGACTTGTGTTGACTAGTGTTATAGCTTTTACACACAATTTTAGAATAATCTTAACATTTGGGGAAATGTCTATGCATGTTTGAATTTTAAAAGTAGTGTCTTACGCATGATCCTGTTGTCGACCCTAACCTACATTTTGCGTAGCGGTATATCTCGGCTAAACTATAGCCAGATGTTAAACACATCCCCGGATTAGATAAAGCCCTCTGCATAAATCTCACCAGCAAAATGTTAATCCTAGCCTATGACATGGTGATCCTTTTGTCAGACCATTCATCACTTCATCACACGTTATCTTCATACAATGTTGTTGACTTTAACTAGGATATACGTCAAAGATATAAGTCTTAGGTTTAATAGCTTTTCCCATTTAATGGAGGTTTCTTCTCTTCTTTTGTTGTTCAAAGTTCCTTCTCCTATGTATGTGTTAATTGGATGCTAAAATTTGATGATCTATTTTGTGGAAATGTCCCTTTAAAATTAAACTGCCAAGTGAGGTACAGAATATTTGAAAATGGTGCAAAATATATTGTGGTTAAAAAGATTTCTATAGCCAGTTTAGCCGAGATATCTTTATTGTGGTCGACAACAGGATCATGCGCAAGACACTACTTTTAAAATTAAATGCGTAGACATTTTCCCAACATCATTTTACATGAATTGTAAATATTGTTGACTAGTGTTATAGCTTTTACAGACGATTTTAGAATAAGCATAACATTTTAGAAAATGTCTATGCATGTTTGGATTAGAATATTGTTATGACAACTAGAATATATTTTTAATATTCTTATGACAACTAAAAATTACTATTAATTTGAAAATTATTGCAATTGAAAATTTTAGAAATAAACTTTAGAGATTTTTAAACTCTTTTGTTTTATTTGATGCCTGGTCACATTTCCGAGAAATTTTACAATTTACTGTAAAAATATGTGTGAGAGGAAACGCTTCGGTGAGCTTGCGTGTTGACCGATTTATTTCGTGTTACAGTCCGCCCAAACTGAGCACGACGGAGGGCATAAAGGACAAACTGCTACAACTGTTGTTGTCCCACTCTCAAGGACTGCTCAATGATGTTGGATGTCCTATTGAAAAGGTTCGTACGGTTTGATCAATGTTTAACAACTGAAATTCATGTTGAGAGATATTTAATATTCATTTAAAACTTATATTATTCATTTCACTAATTTTGTTCTATGTAATAGCATTATTTTATTATATTAAAAATACATTTATTTTTCTTTCATAAAAAGTATTATGTTATTCCTGATAATTAGAGTATGTATATATATATATTGTTCTTCATTGATGTGAAAATTATTATTATTCAACATACGTGGTGGATTTCTACCGTGTATTAACGATAGCATAATCAACAGTGTGGATTATGCATAATTCGACGATTGTGACGTAGTCGCCGCCAGACAATGAATTTAACATCATGACTTGACGTCATAGGCAGATGAATGTTCATCAGCGGACTGTGACCATCTCTCTATATCAAGTCGTTTTTCAGTAGTTTATCATGATTTATTCCAATAAAATGAATATGTTGAATAATTAGAACAACCCACTTGATACGAGTGATTACTGAAAATATGTCCCTCGTGAAATTAATGTGAACATTAATTTCACTCGGGACATATTTTCCTTAATCAATCGTATCTCGTGGGTTATTCTCTAAATATTATCTATCCATGTTTTTATGTTAATAAGTTGTGGAATAAGTGAGAGAATCTTGAAAGGGGCTCTAAACCCTAATTGAATTAGAAATATTTTTTTTTAAATTATTATTATTGTTAATGGCATATGTTTCATAGTGAACCGTATATGGTTTCACATCAGAGCAAAGAGAATATGTTGTATGCACACCTGTTTTATAGACTATACCAGAGATGTAATTCCATTTTGTGCGTCTTGTAATAGGTTAAATATATTTATAGAAATCTCTATGTCCACAGAATCTGCTGTCATCCCTATCGCGCGGAGAAATGCTGGACAGTGTGTCTGATGATATGCTCACTGCTTTTGAGAAGTGGTACCAAGACCAGCTGGGGGCTCGTCTGAGGGCACCACATCCACCACAACCACCACCAACTCCTACTACAACTACTTCTGTTACAACTACTGCCATTCATCCTCTGCAAGTAAAGTTGAATGCTGAGAAGAACGGGGATGCAGTCAAGCCAACAAGCCCCACATCTCCATTCGATGTCAAGGAAAACAACTTGACCTCGCCCCTGTTTAATCACTGCCGTACCAGAATCCGGACCTCTTTCGACCCCGAGCACGAGATTCCGCGACTCCAGAAATGGTTCCAGGAGAACCAGCATCCCTCCCGCGAGCAGATGATCCACTTCATGAACGAGCTGAACTCGCTGAATTCTCGAAAGGGGCGACGGCCACTGGACCTGACCAACATCATCTACTGGTTCAAGAACGCTCGTGCTGCACAGCGCCGCGCTTCCAAGGCCATGGACGATTCCTTCGAGAATGAGGAGAGCGGGGAACTAGGCCCCGGCGGTATTCCATACCTTCCGAACAGAAATGCTGTGTACATGATCCCGTTTCCGTTCAACTCGAACCCCATGCTTCCGGACGGGCAGTCCGACGAGCCCTGTGACCTCTCGGTGTCAAAGAAACGAGAGGAGACCACTCCTCCAGAGAGTGTGGAGAAGCCGCTGCCTGTTCAGGACAACAACGTGAAGTCCAGCAACGCCGGCAACGAAATGGAACTGGACCGTTACGAGGCCAACGTCAAGCACGAGATACCCAGCGCCTGTCAGAACGGGCTCGAGGGCAACGTCAAGTCGGAACAGTGTAGTTACCCGTGCAGCGACATCCCTACGCAGGGAAGTATCGAGAACGGGCAGCGGCACGAGCGAGAGCTTGACAATTACAGCAACGGTCACCAGGACGACGACCTCATGGAAAGCAACGAACATGACGATTACGATGATGAGGACGACTACGGCTCCAGCGACTCCGACCAGAGCGTCTCCGGTGACGAGCCCATGTCCGCCATCAAGAAGGAGTCCCACGGACACGAGTACCACGGGTCC
Organism: Lepetodrilus elevatus; assembly: GCA_034780755.1. Taxonomy (NCBI): domain Eukaryota; kingdom Metazoa; phylum Mollusca; class Gastropoda; order Lepetellida; family Lepetodrilidae; genus Lepetodrilus; species Lepetodrilus elevatus. The sequence goes on along the minus strand of JAVCKZ010094055.1, from coordinate 4,616 downwards.
ATGATGATGCCCTCCGTGGTGACCTCCAGCGCCGCCAGCATGGCCGCACTCTCGCTCGCGCAGATGGCGCAACCGCTGCACGTGCCACAGTTACCTCCCCCTCTGATGACTTACTACCCGGTGAACGCCCGATTTTACTCGCCCCAGGCGAACACGTTACCTCACGGCACATCCCCCCACAACCCTCACCACAAGCATCACGAGTCGCGGAAAAGGCGCACGAGAGTCTTCATCGACCCACTGACCGAAATTCCCAAACTGGAGAAGTGGTTCCTCGAGGACACACACCCGTCGGCATACATGATCGACAAGTACTGCGAAGAGCTGAACCGCTCCGACTACAGGCAGAAGTTCCCTCGGCTGGAACCAAAGAACGTCCAACTCTGGTTTAAGAATCATCGGGCCAAGGTCAAGCGTATGCGGCTGAGCACGTGACATTGCAACGGACGAAGAATTGTAGTCTGCCATTCCCTAAATCTCCCTCCCCTTCCCCGACCCTCTTAGTTCAAAGACTACGTCTGTCTGAGATTATTGTTATACACATATATTCATTCTGAACTTGTTGACATGCATCTGGAATATGCATGTCATTTTGTTGAATCGATGACAGACATGTAAAACTTCGATTGTTTTCATTCAAACTCCATAGAATCATGTCTTTCAAATGTCCTTCCATAATTTTGTGCGAACATTGTAATGTATAATGAAAAGCTGTGTTGATATTTTTTGGTGACTTTTATTTTATTTTAATTTTTTTTTGCTGCTGATTTATATAGTATCTGATTCAGTTTGTAATATGTAGTGTGGGGTCTCTCTCGAAACATTATTACATTAGCGAAACATCGACTAAGTAGATTCCAACCAGAAAGATTGCATTATTTATTCTATCCTAAAAATGAATTGAGGCATAGTTCCTTTTCATGGGGGTGAATTGGATCCAGGTGTATCCTTGTGGTTTATCTGAATCTGCAGTACATTGTGGGGTGTTATTTCAAGGAAGCACTGTATTACATAGGAACATCCCAATAATAAGTGTTGATATATGTCGCCAGTCTTGCCTTCATGTAGTATTCAGTGTCTCCATGACATAGTCTTGAAATATTCTTTAGTCATGTGTATACATGTCTTCAGAAATTACACAAGATAAATTAACCCCAAAAAAATATTTAGTTATTATTTTATATTAAGTGAAAATATACAGAATTGGTTAAAGATATTAATTGTTATTTACCCGGTAGTTAATATTTGATATGATAAAAACTTAAGTGCACATATATGAAGGACATTTGAATTGATTCAGGTTGTTACCAGTGGGCCAGTTCATCCAGTTGCAATATTTTTGTAGAAGTTATTACGTAACGGCAGAGGATATTTGAATTTATGAAAAATGGCACTCGAGATTGTGTTATTATTAATTTGATCTGAGAAAAATTGTAGTGCAATTATACGAAGGACATTTGATTTGATTTAAGATGCTACACAAGTTCAATTGATTATGATATTTTGCTAGAAACTATTTATTAATTATCAGCCAATGTCATAATCCAGATCTATGGAAACCGGATTGAGATTCTGTGCACGGTGTCTGTACCAAAGTGTAGCAATAATATATAACCTGCTATGGGTGTGACATAAGCTCTTGTACTCAATCTCCTCAGCAGCTTCAATATTGTCCCATGTGTACCATCGCACAAGTAATTTATGATATTAAAATTATCATGATTAGGGTGTCAGTGATATTACTCTATTTACCCATCATTTCATTTATCATGTTTATTATTATATTATATTATATTATATATATGTTGGTCCTTTTTTTCACTCTCCTTCCCTTCACTGAATACAGGGTCCATTTATTGAATACTTAGATTGTGCCAAAAACAATGAGAAATCACGAGAAAATGCGTGTTTCAATTTTGTATGATTCGTGTTTGTTATTCGTATGTCTCTCCCTCTCTCCTTACTTTAAAAACTTTCAAAGTTTTTGCGGATTCTCTGCAGTGTTTAGATAAAAGGGATTGTGCACCAGGTTCCTGTTCCACAGAATAATGGTAGCACTACAAGAGCTGTAGCTCTCTATTTATATATTCACTATTTGATATTATTTTCTGTACACGGTCAACATGGGCAGAACCATTACGGTAGTAGGTATCAAAGTCTGCATACTTCCAGGTTCGATTTAGATAAATAAGATCATGCATAACCCCTTTCCACGGTTCTTACATCAGTAATTATCTTTTTAATGAAAGACAAACAAACAAAATACAATTTGTTATTTTGTGCTACTTAATAATATAGCCAAATTATAAATTTCAGAAGTTTTCATTATTAAAAAGCAAAATTGTCTATAAGTTATCATTCAATATTGTGATTAAAGTATGCTAGGCCTAAGGCTAATTTAGCTACCATTTGGTTCTGGATGTGCGTAACATTGTGCAGAAAATAATGTGGAAATAGGGAATATGGTGTTAGGACTTTCATAGCGCTACGATGGTTACGTAGAACGGAACCCTGATTTCTATAGTGCTATCGGACAGTGTGGGAAATAGCAGAGTTAGAAGTACGTAGACAATCCAGAGGCTCTTGAGTTTATTTTATATTGAAAGAAGGAATATCACAATGTTTTGGAATATTCATTGTGTTTTATGTTTCTTTGTAACTTTGACTATGCAAAAGAAGTATTTATGAGTTTTGTTTACAATGGGTTTTTTTCTATTTCTCTTTAAAATGCAATAGCAATCTATTTGAATATTTTTATTATGATAATATTGTTCAAAATGTGCTTGTGGACTGATTTAGCTACGTATAATGCGTAATGGTATCAGAAATACATTCATCACACATGATTGGCTGCAATAAGGTATTGAGTCATCTAACCAGTTTTCTTTGTTATTGTTATCATTCATAATTATAAGACACAATAGTAGCTTTTAACGGTATAAACCAGTATCGTATCATAGGACATGTTTTCCTAAAAAAAATATGAACCCAAATCAAATTTGGTAATCCTGTACCAGTAGTTTTATTTTGGTTAATCTGTGTTTTTGAGACAGGAAAATTGCTAGATATTTTTCGTTGGAGTCACGCATTTTGGAAATGTGAGTGCAATATCGTATTCTACGCATTAATGGAGTTGTTGTTAGATCTGTTGTTCTGTTGCTTGTTAGTGCTTACATGCCGTTATCTTACATTTCTTTTCTGAAATTCAATGCTTAGTATTCCATTAACGTCTCAACATTTTGACTTGTAAGCAGATTATTGTCCGGCCATGAAGCATCACCGCAGTTAAGTAACACATCAATCAATCTCACGCCACAGTTTTAAATGATTCACGCAATGTTTTGTAGGTAACATTTTGAGGGGAAAGTTGAATTTACATAAGGAGAATGAAATTCATAACTATTTTGATAAATATTTAATCCCAACAAATTTCAGTGTTGTGGATTATCTAAGAAGATAGTCTCATAGTCTAGATATGTCATGTGATTTACATAAAATTGTAAGCAATGTCGCATGATTTGCATAAACTTTATAAATGATATGTCACATGATTTACATAAAAATGTAAATGATGTCACATGATTTACATAAAAATGTAAATGATAAGTCACATGATTTACATAGACTTTATAAATGATACATCACATGATATGTCAAATGATTTACATAAAAATGTAAATGATAAGTCACATGATTTACATACCGGTACCCGGGTACATGATTTTTGTAAAAAGGAAGATATTCTCATATGGCTCTTGTCCTAGAATGTTCATCAGAATCTGGGTTTTCAATCCGTCCTACGGATTATGACGACAGTACTTCCTCTTTGCATTGCAGATCAATTGTGGCTTTCATGTATGATGTGTGCAAGTCCGTGTAACAATACACCATGACAGAGCTTCTCAGAGGGTTATACTAAGCCAAGGATTATCACCTTGGGAAAATTGACTATTGATTTTCAAAGCCACACTAAGCTGTAATCTGTGGGATTACGTTCACGGAAAGGCCGGACATGTTTGCTAGCTCAGTCAATCGATATTTCAGAGTATGGAGATATCTCATTCTTTTTTCTTTTTTTTTCTTTTTTTTTTTAGGACTGGAGGCGTAATAGTAATTGTCATTGTTACGACTTTCTTTGTTGGTGCATTGTCACACAGTAGGGAATTGTTACTTCGTTAGCAGTCAGATATACTGTATAGATATGGTCTCGAAACGAATTTCATTTAGAATTATGTTTTTATACAAATGGAATAGTTATGAATGGAGTTTCGTATATGTTTAAGATTTCCTTTGTTGTCTCAACCTACTCATTTTCTTATGTGTTTACTTATGAGCCTATGATACAGGATGATACAGTATTATTTTCAGCCTACCACTCAATCAATAGTGCTATTGAACTTGACCGCTATGTCATCCTCATCTATGTCATATCTAAATGGATTATTGTGTCAGTTTTTTTCTCATTTTAATTCAACCTGTTTATTTGCTTTTCTCGCACATTAAATATCGTCATAATGTATAATTTAATTTCACAAAAGAAGTTAAAGGGGCAAGATCATACTTGCACGTATTTAATCATAATTTTTTAATATTTATTTTATTTTTCTATATAATAT
>JAVCKZ010094044.1:0-11512 GCA_034780755.1 Lepetodrilus elevatus | reverse complement strand
AGAGATAGAGAGAGAGAGAGAGAGAGAGAGAGAGAGAGAGAGAGAGAGAGAGAGAGAGAGAGAGAGAGAGATATGTGAAATTAGTTTTTATACCAGAGATTCATTATACAGTAATACTATTTCTTCTCAACTTACCATAAATTAAATAATTTAGAACATGTGGAAGATGAGAAACGGAAGAAAAAACATGAGTGGCCTAACAGTGCTATTTCCTAACACTATCTGGACCTCAGGGCATCACAAGAACAATAGAGTGTAATCTATTCCATTCTACTCTGGTTAAGAAGTAATTACAGGCACAATGTGTCAATGACTTTCTACAGCAGCCCTACTTTCTTCATAGTATTAAGTTTCATGTTGTGTTAAAGCTACCTTGAAACACTGATACCCAATAAATGCATCTTATTATACATTGAACACATATCCTTTTCTTACTTTGCTAATATTGTCATTACGTATTTCTTTATTTGTTAATATTGCCATTACTCTCTCTCTCTCTCTCTCTCTCTCTCCCCCTCTCTCTCTCTCTCTTTCTCTTTCTCTCTCTCTCTCTTTCTCTCTCTCTCTCTCTCTCTCATTGACAATACTTACTTTTCTCTCTCTTGGCTTATATTGCTAATTTCGGCTTCACATTCATGATCAATTTCGGCCATTTTGGATTCCAGGTCACGGATGTTTTTATCCGCTTGTCGCACCTGCTCCGTACTTTTGGTGACCTTCACCTTCCTCTCGCCCTCAATCACATTTTGTTGCTTTCGCACTTCGGCCATCTTGGAATTCAATTGTTTTTCGAGTCGCAGCACAATCTCCTCCTCGTCTATTATCCGAGAGGCGTAAGTGTCAATATTCCCCATCCTTTCATCAATCTCCGTCTCTAAATCACCCATTACTTCAGTCTTGCCCGATAAAAGGAGTTTTTCCTTCTCGTCTTTAATTTCTCCATTTTCTCCTTCTTTCTCTCTCTCCCATATATCCATCTCTCGCTCCACCTGCAAGAAATCAATATGTTTTTAGAACAGGAATAAAAACTAGAAGTCTACCTTGAATTTTAATGATTATCAGTTTTATGGACAATATCACCCTAGAGAAATATTAGGAGGATGTGAACTGAATTTTAAATGTGAATTTATCCATGTCTATGATGTGAATCACAAATGTATTTTTTTTTTTTTTATGGATTACTGTTTCATGCTCAATTTACATATTGCACTCAAATCCCAACACAACATATTATTTCAACCTGAAATCGTATTCAATGTTCGTAACCTCGGAGCCAGAAATCGTAACTCTACCTGTTCAATGAGTTCCTGCTCCCGCGCCGCGACTCTATCCTCCTCTTCGCGTAAGAGTTCACGCGCCGAGTCCAGGTGGCGCTGTTCGCACTCCACGCGGTGCTGCTCATCCTGGTCGCGGTCGCGGATGGCCTTGTCCAGCGCCGACCTCAACTGGACCTCGTGTTCTCTGAGGTCGGACCACGCCTCCTCCACCTTCTTGTTGTCGTCTCCGTTCTCGTCCAGCAGAGATTTCCACCGCTCTTTCTTCTCGTTGTCCACCTTCTTCAGCCGCGTACACAACTTCTTCTCTTTCTCGTCCAGCTCGGCGAATCTCAGTTGCAGAGTTTCGTCCTTCGATAGCACTCTCTGCCGTTCCTCTTCGTAGGCCTTCTGCGCCTTTTGAACTTTGACCTTTTCTTCCTCTATCAACTTTAGACCCTGAAATATCCAATGTGAGTGAGTGAATATGGAGTTTAACGTCGCTGCAGGAATCTTTCACCCATTTGTGACGAAAATATTCAAGGCGAAATGTTAAGAATTTATAGTACCTGGGAAGAACAAGATAGACTGTCAGCTTCAATAGATTGTATTTACAGATATGATAGCCTAATTTAAAAAGAAAATGGGAATAATTCAATTATTATATGATCAAATCCATGAAGGTTTCATGACACTGACACGACCATGACACTGACACGACCACAACATGACAATGACACGACCATGACATGACATGACCATGACATGACAATGACACTGACCTGACCACAACACTGACATGACACTGACACAACCATGACACTGACACGACCATGACACAACCACAACACTGACATGACCATGACACTGACAAGACAATGACAATGACATGACCATGACACTGACCTGACCACAACACTGACATGACACTGACACGACCATGACACTGACACGACCATGACATAACCACAACACTGACACGACCATGACACAGACATGACCACGACACTGACATGACCACAACACTGACATGACCACAACACTGACATGACCACAACACTGACATGACACTGACACGACACTGACCTGAGACTTCTCCTGGTCCACATCGTGCTTCCTCTGCTGGATCTCTTCCTCCAGCTCCGTGATCACGCTCGTCTTCTCCCGCTCTACTTCCTCCAGCCGGTCAATCATAGCGTCACACTCGCTCTTTATCTCCCCCTGGTGGCGCCGCAGCTCCTGCACTTCCTGTCAACAGAGGGCGCCACATGAAGGTGAAGTAACAAAATCTGATAACAATGCAGAACGATTCAAGTAAAATTTGTAATTTGTATGTGATTTGGTTAGGACACCAGACATGTATCAACTTTCACTGAAATGTGAAATAAATTTGATCCAGACCCGAGCAGAATGCGTTTTCAACAAGAATTTGACAAATTTAATTATGAAGTGTGATAGAGACATAATTTATTATTTTTTTAATTGGGGTTTAGTCGCTTTCTAGATTCTTTCACTAATATCCAATATCCATCTCGCTAATTGTTGCAGTAAACCTGCGAGCACTGGCTGGTACTGACAGACCAAGGATGATATCTGCATTGCCACTCTACAGATAACTCAACCTATCAATATCGCGTCGGAAATGTAACTTTTGCGAACATTGATGTCTGGGCCCTGGGGCAGGATTTCAACTCGGGAGGAGACATATTTTTCTCAACCCTCTGAAATTATAACCCATTGCAGAAATTCTGTCCATTACGATATCAGAATTCATCCAATCACAGCCAGCCATTGTATTCACCTCCTCTAGTTCGTCCTTCATTCTGCGGGCTGCGGCCAACTGCTGCTGTTCTCTCTCGTCCAGCTGCTTGAACAAACTCTCATAGTCGGTTCGGTCGGGGTCATCCTGCAAGGTACAATATTTAATATCTAAAAGAAAATTCTGAAATTATTTTATTTTATTTTTATTTTTTATTTTTTTTGCTGAAGTTTAGTCACTTTCATGATAAGTTCACTCCTATTATGACATTTTCCAGTTTACAGCAGGAAGAAACCTGTAGTACTAAGGATGATAACGTGACTGACACTGTACAGACAACACATCCTGATATGACCATACAAGAAGGCAACTTCCCCAAACATAAACAACGTGTCCCTAGAGGTAGAGCTCAAACTTTTAACCCTTGGTATGGTTTCTCAAAGCTCTTGTACTTTTGTAGCTGACTAAGATACCACAGAGCTCTTGTAGCGATCTCTTATAACATGACGATCAGGCACTTACGAGAGCGCTATGGTCTCATAGTGGATACAAGAGTTTTGAGAAACGATACCCTCATTGTAAAAGTCCATATACATGCATGCCAACCTCGGACATCCAGTGACCTGACCTCTACTGACCTCTGACCCCAGCATGTGCTGCAGCTGGTGCAGACTGTCCCTCATCTCCTCCAGACAGCGTTGTTTTTCCCCGAGCTCTCGCTCCAACGCCCTCTGTCTCTCCTTCCTCTCGTCCTCCATGCTGCGATACCGCTCCTCCAACTCCTCAACCTCCAGTCTGCAACAACGACAACAACACCAACACTGTCAACAATGCCATAAGTTTTCCATGAGACAATCATAATTAACCTTGAAAACCCTACTTCATTACAGAACCTGAGATTACGAAACTTCGAGTACGATTTCATGCTCAAGCTCAAAATGACGTCTTATTAACAAAACTTTGAGTTGAAACATGAAAAGTTTCGTAATCTTGGGGCCTGATCTAAAAACCTCACTCCCAAACCCTGTATAGTTCATAACTGTCACTCATCCCCAGACTCCACCCACATGGAGTCAATCCCCGCCTCTTCTGTCCAGTTCATCCTTGTGGTCTTGCAATGATTTTTCAACCTTCCATAACAATATATGCCTAGTCATATCTCTCCAATCATGTACTTGCATCATGACCTTCTACCTCCACTATGACCTGTACATCACACCTCTCGCCTCGACAAGCACCTCCTGTAGTACCTCACACCTATTTTGTGAAATCTTGGAACACTTCAAAGTTTCCACTTTTACTATCGCCTCATACCTCGATCACAATCTTCCACCTCTACCATGACCTCCCACTGCTATCTGTAGCTCCTTTCACCTTTACATTGACCTCTCATAGGACCTCAAATCTTTCCATTGACCTCACCGCACCTCCAACCTCTCCACTGACCATCTATTATTACAATATCCTACCATCTCTTGTTGCACTTCCCAGCTATCCTAACCTCTACCTGAACTTCCTGTAACACACCCAACAATCCCACCCCACCCACGACCACACACCTCTACTATGAACTACTATACCACTTCACACACCTATCAACATTTTGTGTAGCACATCTTACCTCTATTGTAACAGCTTCCATCTCTATCAACATCCCTTGTATCACCGTCTACAATGATTTTATATAGGACCTTGCTCATATCTCTACCTCTCAATCCAGTATGACCTCTGACCTTCATGACAACCTCTCAATCCAGTATGACCTCTGACCTGCATGACAACCTCTCAATGCAGATCCCACCTTCTACAGCAAACCTCCCTGTGTTCGGGACACCTCCAGTCCCCATATCCCAACCTTCCACTTCTAGAGCAAACCTCCCAGAGACCCTGTGTTCGGGACACCTCCAGTCCCCATATCCCAACCTTCCACTTCTACCACAACCTCCTCAAACACCTCCAATCACACAACCCAAACACCTCATGTACTCTGTATCCCTTTTCCTGCAACCCATGTTCCTCCTCCAGCCCGAAATATCCCGAACTTCCACTTCTACCACAACCTCCTCAAACACCTCCAATCACACAACTCAAACACCTCATGTACTCTGTACCCCTTTTCCTGCAACCCAGGTTCCTCCTCCAGCCCGAAATATCCTGAACTTCCACAACTTCCTGCTGCACTCCAAAACACCTGCCATACTCAGGACACGTCAAGCACTCCATGCACTTCCTCCTACTTCATCCAGTGTCTATATCCTGACCTCCCACTTCTACCACGACCCTCTGCCGCACATCCCACAACACCTCCCAGACACCTAATGTACTCAGGACACCTCCAGAACCCTGTGTCCCTCCTCCATCCCTCCAGTCATCATATTCCAACCTCCCACAATCTCCTCAATCACCTCCCAGACACCTCAGGTACGCAGGACACCTCCAACACCCATGTGTCCTTCCTAGAACCATCCAGTCTCCATATCCCGACCTCCTACTTCTAACACAACCTCCTCAAAACACCTCCCATACACTTCATGTACTCAGGACACCTCCAGAACCATGTGCCCCTCCTCCAGAACCCTGTGTCCCTCCTCCAACCCTCTGTTCCTCCTTACCTCTTCTGCGCCAGTTTATCCAGTTCCTCCTTGTGCACATGCTCCGGGTCCCAGCTGTAACAACATGCAGACAACATGCGGTCAGCGCACACAAACACGGTGCAACAGTGGTCAGGCCATGAGGTTATCAAACCTTTCAAGTACGATTTCATGCTCAACTCAAATTTATTATTCTCTCCTCTTAATCAAAATAAATAAATAAAATATATATTTTAAAAATAAAATACATAAAATATAAAAATTAAAATAAATAAAAATATTTTAAAAAATAAAAATTTATATTAGGATTTCTGAACAAAACTTTTGAGTCAAGCATGATATCATACTCAAAGTTTCATAATTTCAGGGCTAGACCTACCAAAGAAAACTGACCATGTAATATAAAACAGTCATATGGATGCAGTATACCAAAAAAACTGAAAATGCAAGTTTTGCATAACAACATAATATCTAACTTCATAAAACCTATAACCTGTAAATATTCATGCATATATTATCATAATGGACCAATGTAATGATATCATCAAGTATAGTATCTTGCATAAAATTATTAGGCCATTCTAACATAATGTTGCAGGTTCTATGTAGATTTGATTATCACAGGTTCCTTGTATAATGTAAGTATATTATGATATGACTGCTTTACATTAGGAGATTTAAAGTTTTCTTTGGCTTGCCTGGTGATGCTAGTTAAACAAGTCGAATTAATGAAAAGTGCAAACTTTCAAACAATATTAAATCATAACAAAATAATTTCTAAAATAACATAAACAAACCCAACATTTTACATTATTAATAATTAATTACTCCATTTAAAAAAATACAAACATAAACACATTATTAGTAGGAACATTCATGCTTAAAATATTTAAGTGCTATTCAACAAAATGAAACAAAAATACGAAAGTGTATACAGTATTCTCAAACAAAACATAAAAATCATATCGTTAGAAAATCTATAATTCACGTCACTCATGAAACAGGTAGGGTAAACAAGTCACTGTTAAGTCAGTGTTATAAACTATAGCACAGATATTGATGACAGACGTGCAAGGAGAAGACGACATCGCTATGGCTACGATCAGTCCTGATATACAGCGTCCCTCGATGTGAGAGAGGAAGACGCTCTGTGGCGGAGGGACACACTACATGGCATGAGACGTGACACGGCTATAATCAGCACTGATAAGGCAGATAGTGGAACTTAATACCTGGTATGCCGTCTCTCCTTACAATGTGTTACATGTACCACACATACAGACACGCTGTCACACATACACATACATACACACACACACATACATATACACATAGACACACACACACACACACATACATATACACATACATATACACATATACACACACACACATACACACACACACACATACATATACACATGCACACTCTGTCGGCCAGATATGCTAAACTAACACAACTAGAGTTCATAATGTCAAACTCCGAACATCACTTTATCATGTATATCTTATATTTAAGATTAACCATCTCCATGCTGGTGGCAACTGAGGATGCCATATCATAGTACAGAGTGTAAACACATGTAAACCTCAAATACATCCCACTGCACATCTCCAAACACCTCTTGCACAGAAGGTACACAGTGTTAAACACTCAACACACCTTGAACACACCCTGTACCACCCGCAACAGACATTGTACACACCATGTGCCACCACCACCACATCATGTACCCATCCCAAGCTATTTGTCAAGTGGCTCAGAAGAGATGTGCTACCACAAGAATGCACAACCTGTAAACACACCATCACCTCTGACACATCCTGTACCACAACCACTACCACAACCCTCAAAACATCGTGTACTTAAACCAAGGCAAGCAAAGATAGGTTGTCCTGTTGCATACTAACCACCCAAGCTCACCTTGCATACGTACCCAACACACCCTATATCATCCCAACACACTATGAACACACCCTGTACCCACCACCTTGAGCTATGCAAAAAGAGGTTGTTCATAGACATACAGAGTAACTCAGAAAGGATGTGCTACCCTCTGTCTTTGCATACATCTCAAGTACCCCATGTACACACCCTGCAAACACCTCCAACACACCCTGTGCCACACCCAGTATATCTGTACTTAACCCGAGCTATGTGAAGAAAGGCTGTCAATAATCCTGTAGAGATCCGTCATGGAGTGGGTCAGAAGGATGTGCTACCCCACACCCTGCATACACCTCAAACACACCCTAAACACCTTGTACTCAAACACACCCTGTACTCACCAAGAGCTATGTGAAGAAAGGCTGTCTGTGAACCTGTATACATCTATTATGGAGTGTCTCAGAAGGATGTGCTACCCCACACCATGTATACACCCCCACCACACCCTGAACACACCCGTATCAACACACCCTGTATTAACACATGCTGTACTCACCCCGAGCTATGTGAAGAGTTTGTCGGTGGACCTGTAGAGATCCGTCACGGAGTGGCTCATAAGGATGTGCTACCCAACACACCCTGTACACACCTCCAATACACCCTGTATCCCAACACACCCTGTACTCACCCCGAGCTATGTGAAGAGAGGTTGTCGGTGGACCTGTAGAGATCCGTCATGGAGTGGCTCAGAAGAGACGTCCGAGACTGACTCAGTAGGGACGTACACGAAATGTTCAGGTTGGACGTAGACTGGAAGGAAAGGCCAACTCAGGTAAATATTGTGTTTACCTTGTTTACCGGAGAATGTCAACAAGTTATACCAAGTGCTATAACAAACAGTTGGAGGACTTTTATAACTTTGTATGTATAAAGGTACAATCGGACACTTTTTAATAATGTACTTCAATTATTGTGATTACAAAAATTATTTTGCAAATGAAAAATAATCACATTTTAGTCCATGCATTTTGATAAAATAATTATTTTCGGAAACTTTGAATTCAAATCATGTTATAAAAATATATAACTAACAGATAAGCTAGAGAAAATTAAATAAAGATTTTGTTTTAAGAAATATCCTAAGCTGATTTGACAAATTCTTGTGATATTTCATAGACTGTTAAATTATGTGTAATAGTGCTCAATCTAATATAGATATAATTCTTATTCTAGTAAATATTTGCAACTGAACAACAACAAAATATATGCACATTAGAAGACTCAATAAATGTAATACTTATTGTCAGAATATTCAAAGTACAAGTTTTCCGTCAAACAAATAATTAAATTGTTTTGGCCTAACCCGACAACACATGAATTGTCTGTAGAGAAAAAAAGACGTAACACTGACATGGTTGCTGGTAATTCTAACAAGATTTTGACGGCTAGTTACAACTGCTAATGCCCGTAAGACGAGGGGGAAACACTGAGAAAACAGGCCGAGTGTGTTAATCTGTTTGCTGTTTGCCGCTCTCATCAGTGCAAAAGGATTGAAATTCCGTGCATTTTTATTAACACCTCGAGGAATCCTCGATTCAATATTTGTTTAAACTGCGGCTCATCCACTGGTGAAGTGTGTATGTCTTCTAGCTACATTCATCCCAACTCTGAGATGACATTCCGTGAAACATTTAACGAACCTCTCGTGTCCTAAATACAGGCAACAGTATCATTTTGTATCTCTCAAAATTTGAAAAAAATAAAGATATTTGTCACTTTAAATTTTCTATTTTTTTTTACAAAAAATTGAATTTTAATTTAAATGAAATGACTACAAGTGATTTTAATGGCGATAGAAGGAATGGAAGTAATTAACTGTGTGTGGAACAGAAGCGGGATAGGATGGCGTAAATGTTCCGCCTTAAACACGTAAACAATCCGGAGATGTACAAATATGGGCAGATCTGGAGAGACAATAGTACTGTTGTTTGGGACATGGCAACAAAGTGACCGATACAATGACGAACGGAACATGGCGACTAAGTCAGACAGCGATGATCGTGAACAGTCATAAAACTTTTTTTTCTTTCTTTAAATTGTTATCATTGTTGTGGCTTAGTATCAATTACATTGATTTCTGTATGTAAAAAGAATACATATTTAAGAAAATTAATTTCTTGTTTCATTTGCTGCATGTTAAAAATCACATGTATGAAGCTTTAAAATTGCAGATGTAAATTAATAAATGTAAACTTAGGTAACTCTCACTGTTGCCTTTGAACAATAATTACAACATTAATATAAATTAACAAAATTGTGTTCATTTTGTGGAAGTTTTTAATAAAAAAACTAAAATTTACCATTCTTCATTTTTCTTTCTATCCAAGTAGCCAGGTTGTAGCTCACTTGGGTAGACATATTAATTTTAGTAATGATTAATAATAATACATGGATTATATTGTGTTAAGTAATGCAGTTCAGCTTGCAGAATTGGAGAGAGTTTAGAATTGGTGTTTTATTGGAATTATCGTAGACAATAGCCTTGGTTTATGCAACAGAAAAATGAAAGCAGAAAGTGGTTATTTGAGTGAGGTTGTGACATTGAAGTTAATTCTGTGGATTTCAGAGGTAATATATATAAATAAACAATCAACAATGGACAAGCAAGATACATTATTACAGAAATATATTTTTACCTACATGCATATCAAATTTCAGAATATTTCAGAAATATCAATAACAATAATATTCATTGAACCAATTTACTAGTAAGACATTTTATAATTCCATGCTACCACTGAGCGATAGTGATACCAAAGTCAAAGGTATAAGTGTGCACACACTGAAACCTTCTCAGCTCCCTTGTGATCATACAACTCAAACTGTCACTCATATCAGTAGAAATTTAGTACTCACAGGGTTCGCAATTAACGCTCGCCTGGGCCATTTCTCCCAATGCTAAAGGTATCCTAAGGGTCAGTAGGAATTCATGTATTTTGTAAAGATTTGTTATTTATATCCTTATTCGGGCGAGTACGTTTTAAAGTTAGTTATTATTATTATCCCTGATTCACATTGTCGCCGGTGGAGCAAACAAGAGTTTTAGAAATGGAATTATAAGCCACAGCGGGAATCTTTCACCCATACGTGAACAAGGTTTTTGAGACTACACTGCCCCTTGCCAATACTTCCGAGTATTAATAAATTATGTTTTTACATGAAGCTGAAACATGGCATACATCTACGTACTAGTCGATCCCGATCATGTTTAACTTCAAACTCTGAGATTTTCAAGTGCAATACATGGGATGAAACAAATGTATATTTTACGAGTGCTTCAATTAATAATATTCATTCACGAAAATGTAACTAAAGTCAGAAAGCATTATATTGGAATTAGATATGTTCTTCCAAATCCTTGTTCCACCATAGCTTAGTGTAAAGTAAACTAAGTTTTAATCATAAAAAATGCTCTGGATTAAAAGGTGAAAGTTTTCAGGTTTTAGATTTCGGTACTTTGAGTAAATCCAAGGCCCACCATAACCATGAAAGCTAAGTTAATATACATTTTTTGGAGAAGTTTAACCCTCTCCATTCTGGATTAGGTAAAGATACTGCTCTTTAGGGCATCTCCAGTTGCCTTCAGCAGGGAGAGGGTTAAAAGTGTCTAGTAACAATGAGGGATGCAGAGTTATACAATACATCAGAAGCAATTCACAGCAAGCATTAGTTCACAGCAAATCTTAGTGACAGTGTTTAATAGTTACTCACAAGTCAATGACAGTCCCATACAAACGCACCCACAGGGTTTTATCTAAATACATCCACAAATACCTTTTCACATGTTCTTAGTTTTAGTTTGAAATGGGATTTAGAACCGCTTTCAAAATTATTTCATTTTTTTACAGCTTGTTAGCGTAGAGCAGAGTGAAACCTGTAACACGTGTAGCAATGAGTGTTGCAGTAAAGCTGATGATGATACAAGGATGATAACTGAACGGTACTGACAGTGCATCCTCTC